>JAODKS010000012.1:47143632-47158193 GCA_028877415.1 Sciades dowii | reverse complement strand
GGGATAGGCTCCAGCTTGCCTGCGACCCTGTAGGACAGGATAAAGCGGCTAGAGATAATGAGATGAGATGAGATTTCTCTGTTTCAGCATTTGATATGTTGTCTTGATACTATTTTCAATGAAATATTGGGTTTCCGTGATTTGCAAATCATCACATTCTAATTTTATTTACATTTTACACAGCGTCCCAACTTTTTAGAATTGGGGCTGAATTCGGAATCAGTATATTGTGGGTGTAATTGCAATTGACAATCCTGACATCTCATTTCTTTATCTCTTCTCTCTTCTCCTTCCAGGGCTTCAAGATGATGACAGATGATCATTTTTGCTCATTGATGAAATGAGGGGATAAGAGAGAAGATATTATAATCTCGTTCTTTCTGCTCATGCCGCTGGAGATTGCTCCGGACTACAGCAGAATGTTATTCTGTCACGGTCTCCACAGATAAGGAGCAGCCTGCCGAATCAGCCACATCAGCATCATGGCAGAAGAGGCTAAACGGACATATGCCACCAAAGAGCTGGATGCAGAGATCAACCAGGAAGAAAAGAAACTTGCAAGTGAGCAGTTCAACGAGAAAGCATTCAAAGGATCCCCTGACCACTTTCAAAATGTGTGTGTGGAGTCACAGACTGTTAACAGTAATACTAAGTTTGTAGAAAAGGAGAAAGACAACACTCAACAACGTGAAGCTGTTATCCGGCCACAACAGGCAGGAAAAATTGATTTCAAGTTGTTACAGAACCGTTCAAACTTTGCCAGTGATAGAACATGGCCTAATGGCAAGGTCAGTCCTCATTCTCCCAGTGGGAAAAGTCGTATTCGGGATAAGGGGAAAAAGTCAGGAAAAACAGAGCGTGCTAACCCACAGCAGCTGTGCAGACTGAGTACTACAAATCCACGTTCCAATCCCACAATCGGGATCGCCTACCCGCAACAGAAGCTTTCACCTCCCAAGAAGCTAGAGGCCAGCCGGGGCCCTGTCTCAGGCAGCTACAGGTTTCATGTACCAAATATTCCAGAGCGAGAGGCGGAACTGCAGCAGGAGGAGTTCAACCTCAACCGCTGTTTCCAAGAGGGCTCTAATCTCATATCTCCAAGCTATACCTCACAACCAGTGGGCTCTGCAGCAGGGGGCTCTTCTCACCAGCACTCAGCATCCACTGCACCTCAGCAGCAACCTGGTGCATTGGAAACCAATAACACACAACCTGTCAACCAAATGCTTTTCCCTGACTTTCAACTGAGTGGAGCTGACATGTGGCAGTCTCCTGACAGAGCTTTCAGTCATGCTAGTTTTGGAGTTCCAGTACAAAAGTCTAACAATGTTGTGGAAGTGAACAAACCCAATGGCTTTGTCCCATTACCATTTCAGTATGGGTATCCATTGCTGGATAATGCAGATTCCTTTCCCTGTGATCAGAACCCACAGCCACCAGATTTAATAGAGGCCTCTTTGGGCCCTAACCAAGTGACCCAAAACTCATTTTCTTTTCAGTCCTCTGGGGAGGAGCACGAGGCTGTGCAAAGCAATACAAAACTGAGTTATGAACAATCAGAGGATAGGCAATATACTTTACATTCCAAACCTCCCCAGTATGTGCAGACTCCCCATGCTATACCATCATCTGTGCATTGCACAAGAAGCATAGTTGATGCTGTTAGTAATGGTGATAGCAAAGAATCAAACAATCAACAAGCAGATAAGAAAAGGAGTGCTTTATCTGACAAGTCAGACAATTATTGTCCAGTAGACACTAGGGATAAAGGAGCTACTGCAGGGGGTAAAAGAGGTTGTCATTCAAAAAACAGTACTTCTAGTCAAAGAATTCTTATTCAAGGCAGTGTACATCACATCAGAAATATTGCGCAGAGTCAAGGTCCTCAAATACACTTTTCAAAAAAGAATTACAACAGTTCCCCAACAAATATCATCCATGTGGGCTCAGCACCTCTTGACAAAAATAGTAGAGTAGCACAGCCATGGGAAGGGCCCAACAAAGCCTTCCCATTACCCTTAGATCAGAACTCCACCCCATATCCATTTCAGTGCCAACCTCCCCTTGACCAAAGACAAAATGCAGGAATTAACAGCCGCATGCCCTGGCAACAGATCCGCCTTACTGCAGCCATGCCAAACCAAAACAGGATTGAGCTTTCCAGGCAACTTAGTAATCAGCAAATGGCTTATTTGGTAACTCCCTCTGATTGGAAAGAGGATAGTAAGTCTCAAAAAAATAACAACCAGAAAAGCTCTAACAATTTTTCCAACAATAGACCCAGTGAGGCTTTTTCAGAACTGAGGCAAGACAGTGTCAAGCAGGGGTGTAATACAATATCACCATGCCAGTTTACAAATAAAGTGGAATCAAGCCAAAACCAAGGTGGAGATGCCAAAAGTAAGTCATTATACTTTGCTGTAACTCATGGAGTGAATGGATCCACACCAAGAACCCCCAGTTACCCCCCATTACATGTTCCGACTATGGAACTAATGATGGTGTCCCCATATGATTCACCCTCACACTCACCTATACAAAACCAAATGGCTAGCAGCACATGTTCCTCTCTTTCACCAGACTCTACTAGCCCTGCCAGCAGTAGCTCTGATGACAGCCAGAAGGCCTCTCCATCTCAGTTTTATAACCAGGGGCAAAGTAAGGCATCACTAGACAGCCTGGGTTCTAATCAGCATCAGTACCATTCAGAAGTTTCACGTAGCCTGCAGTACAATCAAGAAAAACCCAAAGAGAATATTGTGAATTTTTCAACAAATGTCAGACATGCAAAATCTAATGTAGAAAGTGGGAAAGGTTGCATGGACAGCTATGGGATAGAGCACCGTCCTCCACCACCATATTCAGCTCATCAGCTATTAGCTAGCTCTTTAGCCACAGCAAACCTTGACCAACTGGATGTACTTCTCACATGCAAGCAGTGTGATCAGAATTTTAATAATCTGGCTTCTTTTCTTGATCATAAGCAATACTGTGGACAGCATACATTTGCACAAAATGATTTCAAAGATATTCAGAAAGTGGAAGATACAAGGAAATTTCATGGAGATCACACAAAAGCTCTCTCATCTGGTACCAATTTTGCCATGTCACGGACTTCATCTGATTTGCATATGTCCCTGCTAGGGCTTAACAAGAATGGGGAGATAATGCCTGACAATGAAACCAAAGTTGATGCAAAGGATGATCCCATGAAACTCATGCTGCCATCTGCACCACTCCCTGACTTGGAGATGGAAGATGCTAAGTTAGATAGTCTCATCACCGAGGCACTGAATGGGCTTGGTTATCAGTCAGACAATGCAGAAATTGATAGTAGCTTTATTGATGCGTTTGCAGATGATGAAATCACAACTACAAAATGCTTGTCTAGTAGACAGACTCTAAAAACCAAAGATTCTGTAATGTTTGAGAGCCGAAGTAAGCATGAATTCACATCCAGTGAAAAATCATTAACACAGCAAAAGTATACCTTTGATGCAGACTTTGACTGCCTCACTGCTGAGAGCAAACATGCTGATGTTACCTACAAAGAAAATAACCATGATTCAGAGGCACATAAAGAAGGTACCAGAGAGGAGACCTCTCTTGTGAAGAGGGAATCCACTTTGGAGGAATCTAACACACACACAGAGTGGGTTAAAGAGACACAAAAGTCAAATAAGACAACAGATGAAAGTGAGCTTGGTCCTAAGTTTCTCTTGTCCAGAACATTTTCAGAGCGAGGTGGACTCAAAACTATACAAAGCAGCACCCCTTCAGTTAAAACACCTACTCCTCAATCCCCATCTGCCACTAGGAGTCCCACACCTCAGAAGCCAATAGTGAAGGAGAGGAAAAGAAAAAGGATTAGTGGAGGAAGTTGGAGTAAGGAGCTCATTCACAAAATAGTCCAGCAGAAAAATAAGCTTCATAAGCTCCATGTGAAAGGCACTAAAAACATGCAGTTCTCACTTGTGATGGAGAGGGTGACACCCACAGTACAGAATCCGACTTTCAGGGAGTACGATTACATCTCTGATTCAGATGAGGACTGTGAGCCTGTGAAGATAGCCAGCCAGGGCCGCCTTAGTCAGAGCATCCGTTGCAAGTACACATATACAAAAGAGTGTAAAGGAAGAATAAGAGCAGATAAGAACAGGGAAAATCCATGGAAGCAAGACAAGATAGACAGCTTTGAACTGAAGAAAGGTGAAACTGTCTCTCCACCCTCAATAAAAGAAATATCTGGCCATCAGAGGGTGCGCAGGCGAAGCAGCAGATCATCAACCAGCAGTGAACTCAGCACGTCTGTGAGTGTCTCCAGTGAGAGCATCAGTAGCCCAAAAAGCATTGATCGCACAGATTCAGACTGTGAAAAACGAGTGGAGATTAAGAAAAAAGACCAGGATTCCTTTGATCAGGACAGATCTCCACAAAGAATACTCAAAGAGTCAAGCACATCATTAGCTTTGACCTTCACCAAAAACACAAAACATTATAGCACTGACAAGATTTTACTCTCTGAACTCAAAGACAGTTATACTACGTCAAAGTGTTCAAATGTCATCAGTACAACAGAAGAGACTGCATCTGAGCATACCTTGACTAAAAGTACTGTCAGCCTTGCAAGATTCAAAACCACCAGAGTAGAGGTAGAGGAGAAAATGGACCACTATGGCTCTGAAATGGGAATTGCTGCAAACACAGAGGAGGTCACACCACTCAGCAAAGACTACAAAGATTACAAACAAGGTAGCATGCATCTCAGAAGGACTGGAATAACAATAAATTCAGTGAAGACCAAAAATGATAAAGAAATCAAGCGAGATCATGTTTCATCAAAGGGAAAAACATTACACAAGAAGAAAGAGCCACACCAAGATTCAGAATCCTCACCAGCTTCCTTTGAGAACTTTAGTAATGATGTTTCCACAGTCAAAGAAACAAAGACTGATCCGAGTGACTTATTCTCTGAGCCGCCATCACTTTGCAGTTCACTTATGGATGAAGTGTGTTTATCTTCTGCTAAACTTAATGATGCACTCCCACAGAAAGACAGAACCTGTCTTATGCCTTATACATTAGAACACGAACAGAGTCTTATGAAATCACCCCTTTCATTTGATACAACATCAATGTTTGGTGACCTTACAGTTGGTGGATTTGACAATAACCTGTACCCAGATATTCAGCTAACCAAAGAAGGCTTCGGTCCGATAGAGACTGCAGCTGACAAGAAAGAGCTTTTTGAGTCATCCTTTTCACCCTTATTAGAGCAGAGAGATTGGAGCTTGATGGTTGATGTGTCTCCTGAACTGCCAGATGAGATTGCACAGTACAAAGAGGATTCAGACATGGTAAATGATAAAAAGACCTGCTTTAACCCAGTACCTTTCACACTGACAGAGAAAATAATGGACTACCATCCAAATCTCAATGGTTCTGTCTCTGATGATGAGCTTGAGATTAAGAGAATTGTGACAGAACTTGAGAGCCAGCTCCAGTCAGCTAAGCTAAGTAGTCCTTCTCCACTAGACAATGAGCCACCAAAGCACTTGACTATGAGTAAATTTTCACCATTAAGATTGGATGATCATCAAAATGAGAGTGATCAGAGTAGTATGGAGGTGGTTTGCCCATCAGAAAGCTTAGGACTTGCTGCACCAACAGACACCCACTCAGAACTTTTCTCCGAACCTGACCTGCCATGGTCCAGTCCAGTCCAGTTTGGGTTAATGGGTGGACAACAATGCCTTCACACCCCAACACACCCCACTGTGACAGACACCCCAATTCATTTAGGCGCAGAAACCGTACATGTAAAGGATGGTGCAGAACTAAATATTCTATCCACAGAGAAACCAGCAGAACTAAACAATGAGGAGAAAACTGGGAGGAGTGATCCTCTGGGCACAACTACAAACAAGTCAGAAGAGATGATTGAACAGGAAATATACACAGAAAATCTCATGAAAAGCTTAGAAGTGATCTCAGATTCTTTATCGTCAGGGCTTGAATCAGCTCAATCGACTGTTCAGCAAAAAGTGTGCAGGGAAGAGCAGGAAAAAGAGGATGATGAAACAACAGAAGAGACTGGGTTCAGAAATGAGTCTGAAAGCGTGGACTCTCGATACCCTGTGGCAGAACTTACCGAGTGCTCATCAGATTTGAATAAAACATTATTGGAGCAGCCACCCAAGCTTATAACAGGTGACATTTGTGAGTCAAATTTAGGGAGCAAAACAGAAAAATCTAGTGATAATGAGAGTAATGATGTCAGTCTGCGTAACAAGGACACACAGGTAAATGAGCTACAACCTGCAAGCACTTGTGTTTCAATCAATGACTCAGAAGAATCAAAGTTACCATCTATTATGTTTGATCATAAAACTTGTGAACCACCAGTAGAGACAGGGAAGGTTAATCTTGAAGAATCCATTGCGGAAGATTTTAATTCCAAGGGCTCTCCCTGTAGTCCAAATGCCTTGTCAAAATTGCCAGATATGTTAAAAGATGATAGCAGAAAGGCCCTCAAACAGGAAATCAGCCAAGCAGAAGAGATGTTCAAAGAAACAAATGCTACTAACGATCACAAAGACATGCTTGAATCTGCATCCGTAAATCAAAGCACACAAGTTGATGAGCCTGAAATTGACACAGTGGAGAGAGCAAGAAATAATGTAATGCCAGATAATGATCCAGTCCTTGAGAGCATTAAGTCTCCTCATCGCGAAGATGCTCAGTCACATGAAATTCTGAGAAATTACACAGACCCAGTGAGCACTCATGAGCAATCACAAATGAACAAAGAGGATCAAAGTTGTGAGGCAACACTGAGAATGACATTTTCTGGTGGACACAATTTATGTGGAGAGAATGGACAAAACAAAGTTAATGAGGATCCAAAACTAGAATCTGTACCACCAATTAGTCCATCACCAGTGGTTTCTCCCTATGTGCCTCCAAAGAGTTCCCCCTTGCAAGGAGAAAAGAGTCTATTATCAAGTTGTTGGACCAATATTAACATAATTAGCCCTGCTTTGATGGAAGAGACACTAACCTTTAAGAGTTCTGCAGATGTGGATATTGCGAGGTCACTACATACTTGTGAGACATCAAACACAGCTACTGAGATAAGTAATTCTTTTGCTTCCAATCTGAACTTTGCAGAGACAACAGAAAACAAAATATCTAGCCCCAGAACAATGTTAGCTGTGGACAGCATCTCCAAACAAGCTTTTTATGAGGCAAATGAGAAAACAGAAATATTGGATGCTCCCCAAAACAAAGATACATTGTATGAATTCAAACTAAGCCCAATGAATTACAGTGAAACACACTTCACTAGCTGCAGCCTCAGTTCTGAAACTTTAAACAAAAATATTGACGTTCATTCCAACATTAAGTCAAGCCCTAAAGACAGCCTCAACCTCAGTGCTTGTGCTCTGACTCTCAATACGCAGCTATCATCAAATTGTCGCCTCAGTCCAATACATGTTCAAAATGAGCTTGAATTAACTACTTATGATCACTTGGTCAAACTGGACATACCGCATTTCCATGACACCACCAACCAAAATGATATTAAATACTGCTGCATTTCACCCACCAATAATCACCATGTGGAACATAGAGCTCCAGATGATACAGAACAACTCTCAAAACTTCACCAAGATAATATGAGCACTTGCCACGTTTCCCTTGATGCTATTGAATGCATGGACTTAAACATCAATCTTCTAAGGAAGACAGATGCTGAGAATATGGAGAGTCAGATAACTACTTTCAAGCTTGATGCATTGCCTCAGAACCCTGTTATGTCCAATGTTCAAGAAACACCAAATCCTAAAGAGCAGCTACCAACAGGATCCATAAGTTTCACAAGTTTGTCAAACTCAGTAACGGGACAGTGCACAAAACAGCCAGAAGTAAAGTCCTTACCAAAAAAAGGTGCCACACACAATGCAGTTCAAGGGAAATTTCAGTGTGAAATATGTTTGCTGTATTTCCGTACTCTGCGTGGACTTAAGCGACACAAAGCCATGAAGCACACAGTTAAAACTGAAGGAATAACAGCACAAAAGCCAACTTTGAACAGCCAAGGCTTTGTGTCACACCCAGTAGATAAGGAGCTGAAAGATAACATGAGGATCCTTGATCCAGTGGTCTTGCTGAACACCGCCAATGATGGCACACCTGTAACACATTGCGATCTAGCAGCTCTGAATTTGGTATTTGAAGAAAAGGCAAAAGAATCACTTGTTTCAAAAAGTACACTGGGTAATGACAAGGAGGACATGCCTCCAGTAACTGAGAAAGCAAAGAAAAACAACAAAGTTAAAAGAAGCAAGAGCATGGACGTCACCAATGAAGGGTTCATTCACAAACTAGTAAAGAAAGACCCTTTCCCAGAGGAATTGCTCAGTATACTTAAAACGGACATCTTACAGGCCATTTCCCCAGATTTTCCCACAATATCACAACCAGAATGTCCCAAGTCAAGTGGAAAACTGAACCCAGCTAACAGTCCCAATTATCAAGAGGTGAAAGTCACAGAAGACATTCAGGGCATAGAAAGTGCTTGTGTTGATGCGCATGAGACACCAACTTTGCCCACGTGCCCTGAAATGTACCACCATGGAGCTGAAGGAGACAATACAACAACAAAACCAGAGAGTTGTACAAGCCTAAATGCTTTAGAAAATAATGGACAAGCAAATGACACCATTTCTGGGGAATATATTGGCATTAAAGAAACCTGTGATCCACATCAGGATCCTTCAGTTCCGATCAAAAGTGAGTCAAGCAGTTATCCCGCGGATGAAAACGGTTCCCACTGCGAGAGTTATAAAGGTCCACCAATCAGCCCCAGTGGCCTGGGCACTGACCTCAAAGATCTCTTTGATGATGAAAACACATTCTCCCAATTATTCCCAAGGAATGATGAAATGAAAAGGAAAAAGTGTGCACGTGTTTATGGCAAAAGTAACAAAAAGCAGAAACAAATGTCAGGCTTAGTTTCTGACTATACTGGCTCAAACACATTTTCTGACAGCAATGAGGAATATAAGAAAAAGCCAGACACTATATTTGCTAGCAGTCTGGATGACCATTGTGAATACGAAGCCATATTACTTGATGATGCTAAAATGCTTGAGATGTGCCATAACAGCTCGCTCAAAAGTTCACCTCAGAAAAGTTTTCCGCAAGATGTCATGACTGATCATCAGGTTAGGCATGAAGACACTCAAGACACTAGAATTAGTGACTTTTTATGCCATACAGAAGATGCCATCCTAAAACCTACAGTGAACCTAAATGGAACTGAAGACAAAAATATAGACACAGAGTCAGATGCCCAGGAAACCTGTAAATCTGATGAGCCTTGCCCACTGCAGTTGGTCTGTGTTCAAGATAATGTCTCTCATTTCCCAAGCATTGACATTCAGAACTTCAACACTACGTTTCAGCTCCCTGAAATGCCACTCTTTGAGTCTGAAAGAGATCTGTCTGTGGCTGAGGCCATTGTGCCAAAGAAATCCCCCAAGAAACCCACAGAACGCAGGAATAGGAAACGAATTGAGACTGGACTGAAGCCCAAGGACAAGCAGTACAAATGCAAAGTGTGTTTCACATGGTTCCTTACATTAGGAGAGCTGGACTTCCACAAGCTTTCTCATAATCCTTCACCTCCTCCAACTTGTTATATGTGTGTCCAGCGCAAATTTAGCTCCCGTGAGCAACTTCGAGACCATCTTAGGGAGAAGCATGTCAAGAATAAAGCAGGTGTCTGGACTTGTGGCATGTGCTTGAAGGAAATATCGGATGTGTGGATGTACAATGAACACCTGCGGGAGCATGCCACACAGTTTGCTCGAAAGGGTCAGTCTCAAAGTTCCCTGCTGGATATGCCAGGCTGTTTTATGCAGGAAAATGCTGTGAAGAACTTCATCTCTTCAATTATGCAACATCAGTCGAAAAAGTCTATCAAAGGGGAGAATGCGAAATCATCTAAGGAGGAGAGGAAAGCTGATACAGATGTCTCTGGAGTAGAGCAAAAATCCTCAGATATGTGTGAGCCTGAAACTATAAAGAGCAAAGTAGTAGGTGCTGGAGGAGGAAGTAAACATAGTATACTCACACCCCTTGAAGTTCTACCCAAAGCAGACACTACCCCCAAAAATGTTGAAATGCATCCCAACTGCAAAGATCCCTCACGGGACTGTCACCACTGTGGCAAGCAGTTTCCAAAACCATTTAAGCTTCAGCGACACTTGGTGGTTCACAATTTGCAAAAGATTTTCATGTGTCACAAATGTCCAGTCTCATATCAGCAAGCAAAGGAGCTTAAAGATCACCTAAAAAGTGAACATGAGGAGGTGGATGAACCTGATTCAAAGCACACTACCCTGTACACATGTGAGCTCTGTGCCGACGTTATGCA
Source organism: Sciades dowii (assembly GCA_028877415.1). Taxonomy (NCBI): domain Eukaryota; kingdom Metazoa; phylum Chordata; class Actinopteri; order Siluriformes; family Ariidae; genus Sciades; species Sciades dowii. Next base: position 47,147,749 of record JAODKS010000012.1, on the reverse strand, counting down.
TGTAATTAAGAAGTCTTTCATCTGCAGTACCTGCAACTATACTTTCTCTAAGAAAGAACAGTTTGATCGTCATATGGAGAAACATCTGGCAGGTGGTAGTAAGATATTTAAGTTTAGGGGAGTGGGGAGACCTGGCACACCTTGCAAGTCCACAGAGGATGACTTTGATATTCCACCAAATAAGAAGAGGAAGGTACTGACTGAGAATTCCCAAGAAAACAGCTTGAACATTACCAGCATTGCATATGTACACTTACCTCAGAGTACAGACATACAGGGTCTGAAACCAGTCATGGACAACTCTACATGCAACAGCACTGATGATGACAAACAGCCTACTGACACAAATAATACAAGTGTAAAAATTGAGGACGTGGCAGAAGACCTTTCTGGAGATCTGGAAGTAGTGGGGCAGCGTCAGCCCCAAACGACTTCTGCTGAAAACACCCTTAACACAAACACAATGACCAAGGAAGAAGATAATAAAGACTTGCATGCACAAGACATTCCAGACACAGATACCAAAGAGGTTGGTACAGAAAACAAGGGTTCCTTGACTGAGATCTGTGATGTTAAGGTTGAAGATGACTGCGGATCAATTCAGACCACATCAACAAATCCAATTCTAAATGAGAGAAGTGTCCCTGATAACAAGATGAAAGAATGCACTGATTTGGTAAATGCAGATGAGAAGGAGACAGATTCAGATCTGGGCAGTTTGCAATTTCCTGATCAAACAAGTAAAAGCATGAAAAGCCATCAAACAGAAGTCCCTTCGCCTAAAGAGGACTGCAGTCCTAATGTGATCAGACTGCCATCACTCTCCAGTGAGATAAATCAGCAGAGACAGGACCAGACAAATGAATGTGAATCTACTGGGAGGAATGAAAATGAGCAAGTCATAAACAATATTGACCAGGCAATATGTGTCTTGGTTAAAGAAAGAACGTCCGCTAAGTCAGAGGAAAACATGAAACAAAGCCATGACAATAGCACAAAGTCTGGAACCATTGGAGTCACAGATGCTGCAGGTGTAAATCATGCCAAGATTTCCCTCAGCTCCATTACAGTTGAAGACAAGAACTGTGTGAAACTGAAAAAAAGGAAAGAGCTCAAAATGATGCCAAGTTCACCAAGGACAGCATCCACTGTTACACGTGAGAATCTTGGAATTGACCCAAAAGTCAAAAAGAAATTCCGGTCCAACAAATGTGACAGACTGGCCGGTCAACGGAAAGGTGACATTTCTGTTGACTATCCTGTGCTCACATCAGTAAAGGATGAAATGACCAGTAACAAAATGATCTCAAAGCACAAAATAGGAACTCTGGACTTACAACCAAAGAGAGGCTCTGACAATTTTTCAACCAAGAAAGGAGAGCTCATCCGTCATTTGAATTGGGATTGCAGAGGGAAAAAAGGTGTGCCTGGTAGAACCATTCATTCTACCACCTCCAAGGTGTCAGTAACCTCCCTGAACAATTCATTTAACAAATCCCGTCCCAAGCTTGGGGTCAAGTCCGTGGAGGCGCAATCTTATCATACTGCAGAGTCACATAACAGCCTCCTTAGCAAGCTGTTTGGCCAAAGACTCACTGGTTTTAAGATTCCATTAAGGAAGGACACTTCGGAATCCATTAACTGAGAAGTAGATGCTACTAAGGAGGAGGGAACTATATTATCCACTAGTTGATCAAGACAAGTTTGTAAATGAGAATGAGATTGTATGCCCCTCCTCTAAGAAATGGTCTAACTTTTTAATTAGTCACTTTATTACCTTGTATCTTCTTGTAAATGTTTTCACGTGATGGTGAGGACATGTGATAAAGTTTATAAATATGAAATGAACTAGCTGGTTTGCCAGCCAACTTTTACAAATAACTTTATTTTCTCTACCTTGAAGTGGAACAAGTTACAGAGTCTGTATTTCATGAAAAAAGAAAATAATTGAAAAAAAGAGTACTTGAAAGTTAACTGAGATTTTTTTTTTTTTTTTCAAATTATGCATGACACATTCACCACATGTTGTAGATGGGTTTTATTTTCTATTTTTCCTTCTGTGCAACAGTACCAAATGATATTCCATTTCTGAACTACATCAATGTGCCTATTTTGTACGCTTCATAGAAATACGCTTTCATACTCTTTTACCTTACTGTATTGCAGTGACATTCAATGTATTAGCTTTTGTATAAACGTAATTGGTGCTATATTATTTTGATTTTTATTGTAATGTGAACACAAATGTCCTCTAACTGAAGGGAACATGTAGCGGATACATTCATCAAATCATTCTTGCTGGTACTCTATAGTTTCTAGAGGAAATGAGAAAAAATACTGTGCAAAAAAAGGGGTTGATTTTTCAAAGTTTTAATTTGGTCTCCTCAAAAGAGGGCGCTCGGAAAGCCTTTTTTCCGTGACTAAATTCAGTATAATTTCTGTTTGATTTGATGAACTCAGGTGCTAACAAGGAAAACTCTTGCGCATGAACCCCTTATTAGGAATTCCTCTCATGCACTGATGTTACTACATACCAAATCCACAATCAGTTAGCTAGATGTCATCCAAATGTTTTATTATTATTACTATTATTTACTAGAACACAAAAGGTGCTTTATCTTGTTTATATGTATCTTATATTGTATTATATTGTAGGTAGATTATCTCTGGTGCAATGCATAATGTCAAAGTTCTATTTTAATAATGTGCAACAGATGAAGAGAATGAGAAAAGGGAATTGCTAAGCCTAACAAAGGCTTCTAAGTGGTTCACAAAATTCCTCATATAAAGTTGGTTATTAAAAATCCGCAGTCTTCCTTTGTTTCTTTGTCTTTACTAGTAGACGGAGCTGTGCACAGCGTTGTTATGACACATCGAAAACTATTTGAATAATTGCTCATTAGTGTTAATTATGGTGAGCTATATTAGCAGTCGACCATGAAATCCTCTCCACACGCACAAATCCAATTGTGTGAATTGACTCTGGATCTCTTAATTGCCTTTATTGAGAATATAAAATGCAAAATTGTTCCACTTTTTTTAAGAGAAGATGAATATAGATGCAGGTTATAGACTCCATTATATAGATTCAGAGTTTCACATTGATAAATCACACTTCATAACCTTGGCCTGTCATTAATGAGGACATGACGACTTCTTCATGGAGGTATTGCTACAACAGTAAGCTAGACAAGGTTTTGGGTTTTATTACTGAATAAACAATACCGTTCTGACAGGCACTTAAGAGCATGTGTTGATTTAATGGTGCTACTTTAAATTATGAAGTAAAAGTGTTTATATGTAGTTTCTGTCTAAATGCGGTTTAATCTGTGTCAAATCTGTTGTTGTATCACAAATCAAAGTTTTAAATTGTATATTCATTCATCTGGTTCTTTATTGTTTCATTACTTCCTCTAGATCCACAACAGTAATGATCTACGTAGTAAAAAATGGCATATTAATTTTGCAAAAAAAAGTGAATTAATCTGAATTACAGAAAAGATCATAATACATAAGTAAATGAATCTTACTGATGAATGTTGACAAATGATTTACTACAACAGTAGCACACCCTTGACTACATGCTGAACTGGGCTGTTATTTTCAGTTGACAGTTCACTCTGTGTTTAGTGGCTTGTATCCCTACATGAGTCACATTCACTATCACATAGGAATAAAAAGCCATAAGACACAGCAGCTCATAGAGGGACACACCAATTCCCTGATGCAAAATAGCTTGTTCTACCTGGACAGAAGGACGGGGGCACAGAGAGACAATGTTACAGTCAGATGTGAAACATCACCTGGTGAACAAATTGTTTTGTAGGAATAATAAGCAGTGATTTTCTTTATGCCAGGAATAGCTGGTGACTGGGGTTAAAATCAAACATGTTGTGATATGACACTGGTGATATTTTAATGAAAAAAAAAAAGATTTGTGAAATGCCTTTCAACACACAATCAGATGAGAAGGCCAAATACTGTACAGCTGACATTCTGGACATGGACTAGTGCTGAATTCTCCATCTTTATAATCCTTTTGTTTAAACTCTAAATAATGAATTGCAATTATTTCAAGGATTTACTAATAGGGGAAGAAGAAAAAAAGCATAGTAGC
>JAODKS010000012.1:46443063-46453651 GCA_028877415.1 Sciades dowii | reverse complement strand
GGTGTTTTCTGAAACAACTATATTGTTCACCTGTGTTTCACTTTGATGTGTGTGTACATGTACATGTTTTTGTGTGTGTCTTTTAATAGTATCTAAAAGAGCACACATTTGCAGAGGAGCTGCGTTTATGGAGGTATTTTCTGAAACACCGGGTGTTGCTGAGCTGTGGTCAGGCCTTTAGCTGTTCTTCACCAGGATGGTTCCGTATCATCTTCTCTGACCAGCGCCACCGCCTACAACTTGGTCTGTTTGTGTATTATGCCATGCCATATACCTCTCAATTAATTTTATACTTCTTTTACCTCCATATTAGCTGATGTGTGTTTGTGATTAGGCTAATTTCTTCTTTCCACAGGCTTAGAAAGGATCAGAGAGGCTCTAGAGGAACTTCATTGCTCCAGCATCCTGACCGACTGTGAGAACACAAAAGCAGACAAACAAGAGGATGACAGACAAACACAGAGGCGTAGAGAGACAGAGGACAAAAACAACAAAGACAGTTCCAAAGATACAACAATCGAGGCCTTCATTTCAACAACAAAAGAGCATTTAGAAAGTAAAGGCGCTGTGGGTGAAAACTTGTCATTGGCCGACGAGGATGTTCAGGTTAACAACTACCAAACATTTGCTAACTCAGAGAGTCTGGATTCACTAATAGGAGCACTGCGACAGCAGATCCACTCCTCTGATTGGCTAGAGAAGAACAGGCCAAAACTGGCTGATGGAGAAGACGCAACACAAGCGGAGGTTTTTAAAGACCTCTTGGACAGAGCCAGGATGTAAAAGAGTGTGAAAGACACTTTCATTCCCAATTCAAAGGCAAGCATTTAAAAAACTTTTTTTAAAATACATTTTTATGTAAGTAAGTGTTTGTTTTCATATGGGCTTTCAAACTGTTTTCATTACAAGGGTGTTCTGTTTCCTTTTCATGCATATGCAGATCAGATGCCTCATTTTAAAGCACAGGTTACTTTGAGGCCTTTGGATCTTGCAAAAGTCCAGGTGATTATTGTGAAGATTATTTGCAGGCTTTGAAGAAAAACTCCACCCTGCAACTCATTACATGCTGCTGAACTGTTTGAGGAGAGTGTACAGATGAGGTGATGAGAGAGCTGGACATTCTAAAGGATTAAAATGCTTCTTCATCTCTCTCTTTAGGTAGAGATAAAGCAAGTGCTAATTCCACTGCTATCACTATTAGCAAGTATTACCCTGAACAGCATGGTGATTAATGCAGGAAAATAAACAGCAGGTTCATAGAAGAAGTTTAAGCCAAAAAGTCAGAATTTCACTACAAAATAAATCTTGGACACAGAAGATCACATATAAAGATTATATAAATTCACTCAGGATGGATTTTTCCTTTTTTGCTTCCAGTTTGCTCTTTTATTAGATTTAAAATCTTTCTTTGCACCTTATTTTTGTTAATATCATGATGATCAGTAAGAACGCTTCACAAAATAACACCTTTAAATAAAGAAAAATGCTTTTTAAAATGTGGTGTCTTATTTATTTATTTTTCTTTTATTTAATGTGAGACCATGCTGAGGCAGAAGTCAGTTTTAGTGCTTATGTATGAATTATTTCCTCCTTGTGAATCCTGAGCAAACTGTTGAAAAAGAAAGAGTAATGCTAACAGGTTGAGCACAAAGAAAAATCATGGAGGAGTTTGTTTGCTTGTTTGGTTTTAAGTGCATTTGATGGCGTACTTAGCAGTGGGCTCTTCTTTCCTCTAGAGGTTACACCATGACATCAGAGCAGCCCCTCTTCCGTCTCTGCGGGGGGAAAAACCAACAACGACAAAAAAAAAAAAACAGAGAGCGGCCACAGATTGATGTATGAGAAGAATGTAGTTTGAATTTCTGAGTGCATTTTGACCCAGTAATATGAACACCCACTCTTTAGTTTCCCTTTCAGAAATGTGAATATTAGTTATAAAAAATTTATTTCACTGTACAAACTGCAGTTTGGTTCAGATGGACTTCTAGGGGAATTTAAACACAGCATTTGTTCCCCTGTGTGTTTGTGTGTATTTTCTGGCAGGGGGAGTTTCCACCACCTGGAGGCTGGGTCTCCACTGTAGGCTGAGGGAAATCTCTGGTGTCACTTTACAGTTGTGTAAAGGGGAAGTTAGAGGGTGTGTGTGTGTGTGCGCGATGTGTGTGATGTCTATTCTCTGTTTCATTCCCAGTCTTCAGTATTTAGGTTTGAGCTTCGACAAGGGTGACATCTCTCTCTCGCTCTCTCTCTTACTTGCTCTCTAATCATTTCGCAACAGCTCTTTTCAGCTGAAGGTAGGATAATTTCTTAACTGTCTTTTTGTTAATTAAATTGTATCTTAAAAATATTTTGTCTTATCTTAATGGTGTGGATTAATCAAACCATATCAACATATAAGGTGGCAAAAATGTTCAGTGCTGTGCTATATGTCAACGTACCACAATTGTTTCACCTCAGTTTCTTCTCATACTTTCTCTACACATCTACATTATGAAGAATGAAAGCACCAGAGCTTGTAGATTCAACAAGTCGCTTTCGATTCGCTGACTCAATCCTGGGTTTAGTGGGCTGCATGTGTATCAGTTACGCTGTTTGGACCCCTGACTGGTTGGATGGAAAGGGACTGTGGTCCAGGGGAAACGAGTCCAATCCAGATGACAACTGGACACAAGGGCATGTAATCCAAGGTGAGAGTCATTTAGTTTTGTCTCAGACTAAAGTAGTTTGTTAGCGATCAACAGTTGAACTGAACAGGATTGTATTGACATGAAGTGTAGTCTTTGATTGGAGGTTACAGCTTGTTTTTTTGCTAGCCTTTAGAAACAATGTATTGAATGTGTTTAATTACATGATAAGATGGTGGGAGTCATTTTGAACAGACTTGTAGGAGTATGCAAAGCAGGAAATTCCAAATACCATGTCAAGACAGAATAAGTTCATTCTCACATGGACAGGTGTGGGCTTGTTGAACTGCAAATGGGCAAAGTATATCTCCTAGGGCTACAGAGTAGTGGCTTGTTATTAAGATAGGCTTCACTGCTGTTGAAAACCAAGACACACTTGATTTGGTTTGCCATCATTGTGGTTTGACACCATATCAATTTAACTTTCTAATCATGCCTAGTTGCTTTAACATAGACCTGAGCTCAAACTTAGGCTTTCACCTTAAGCATTTCTGACATCTTTTTTTCCACATTTACACCTTGCCTTGGATGGAGTAAAGCTAAAATGCCAGTTTTGTTATTGGATTATTCCAGACACATCCACTAGGGTGTCACTTTCAAAACCATGCTGGACTTGTTATGGAATTCCCCTGAACAATTCAGCTACTTCTTTCATTTTACATTGAAGATGCAAATGCAAATTCATTTAGTTTTGTCATTCATGTTGCACTATGAAGATCCCTGTATTTTTGTCATTGTATCATAATGTTAACCAGACATTCACTTTATATAACCTGCTTATAGTGTTAACCATGGTCTTCTCACTACTTAGCAAAATGTGTCCCAATTACAGAGCCCCCATTTTCTATAATATAATAATCTACTGTGAAATGCATTAAAAAACAAATATTTTTCTTGTGTTTAAATGGATAAACAACAACAAAAAATAATCTCTTTGCATATTGGGGGAGCCTCTGAATGGCAAGTGTAGGTACTGATAAAATATGAAATGGAATTTGACAGTTAAAATGATTTCTATAACATATTTATACAATAAAAATATGACATTCATGAAATTATTTTTCATTAGATCCAAAAACAGCATTATTAGAACCAAGCTGGTATTTTATTTTACTTTCACTTATGCTTTTAAACTGACTCATTTTGACCCATAAAGTTACATTGTCATATTTAATCCTAAAATTGGTCATCATTTGAATCATTTTGTTATTTAACAGCTTTTTAGGCAGTAATACATTCTCTGTTGTTGTGAACAGGTTTAGGGCCTCACAACGTGTTTGCTGCCCTTTCTTTCCTCATGGCTGTAAGCTCAGGAATTCTGTGTCTCCTGTTTGCATTCTGCTGGACGTCAAAGACTGTGCTCTCTTACTCCAACACACGCTCGCTGCTGATGGCAGGCCAGGCACTTTACCCTACCACCCTGCTGCTCATCACGCTGCTACCAACAGGTCAGAATTAACATGTCCTACTGTAATGCCAGCTTTCCTGAATTACCCTGTGAAAGTGATTCTTTACAAATTAAACAAAATTGAAAATAATTTTTTTTGTTACATGTTACTTAAGGGCAGTGTCCACAGTGCTACATATCACCAACTTAAGCCCCTCCTGACAAGTGACTTAAAGCTCCATGAACATGTATAAAGACTTATTTCAAAAAGCATCACCTGTCGTAAGGATTGCTTTTGTAAATTTTGATGTCAGGTTGATATAACACATGGGTCAAATGACAGAATTTGTGTTAACAGCTAGAATTGTTCATACTATTGTCTTATGATGCTTTCCAGATTGAATTTTTTAGTGTAGTGTATGTCTGGTCATGACGTAATCATGTGTCATTTCAAACCTCAAAACCAAAATTGCCCTAAAAATGTAAGTAATTTTGTCATTAGTGTGTCATGACATTATAGATAGATAGATAAATACATTTTTATTTAAGGGCCAGAGGAAAAAAAAATCCTGTTACAAGCCATGTTATAATGGTATCATGGCTATTCATCAAAATCTTATAAATAGCATAATAAATTGTACTTTAGGTTTAGAAAAGATTTATAGAATCTTGTTGTTACAGTTTAATAATTGTCACTCCCAGATGTTCAGCATTCCACAGCAGGTATTTTATGTTGAAGTAACCACCAAGTACAGGAGACAATATAGATACTGTGCTGTGCGCTGAGCTACAAAGTCAATTGTCAGGATATTCTGACATAAATCAGCTCACAAATTGAAGTGTCATAACTCCATACATCATCATAACAGCACACCAACATCTTATATCGACATAAATCTACTTCTACCACTAACACACCAATCTATTCCACTCAGGTGTTATGTCACTTTACATCAGAATGAACAAAAATAGTCTTTGACAGCTGATGCCTGTTTGAATAATGTATACCTGTATGTAAGAAATAAAATACGATGCTATTACAGGAAAATAATTAATGATAGGGTGGTGTGATGTGTTACCAACTAAAGTTGGTTATTTTCCAGTAACTCCTGGCACATTTTATTTCTTACATATGCCATACGTTATAGGAAATCAGTTCATACCTTCTGACCAATCAAATTATTCAGCAGCACTCTGGTATAAATATGTTGATGAAGGTGGATGTCAGTCTTCAATAGTGGCTTATGTACAATATGAGCACTGCTGTCTCCTTATGAATGGTTTGCATATACCGCTTCTGAAAATCACTTTAGGGGAATCACAGCACTGCAATGAATTTAGCAATATTCATTTTAGGTATAGTATGGCTAGATCCTTCACTGAAAGATTAAACAATAAAATAATCTTTTTCCATGAAAAGCCTTAATCTGTATCTTACATTTCCTTCTCTAGGGTTTTTCTTTCTCCTAAGCTGGGCGCTCTTCACCAGCCAACATATTGCCGATATCCAAGATGACCTGACACGCCTGGGCTCCTCCTTTTGGCTGGGTGCTGTGGGTTGGGCTCTGTTGTTGGCTGTGCTGCCAGTGGTGTTCCTGGTGGAGCAGTGTGTGGTACCTGACATACTGCCTGAGCTGAACAGGAAGACTGAGTTGTGGTGGAAGGGATTCGAGGTGGCACACACACCCTCGTTCAGTAACAGCTACAAGCATAGTGCCGAACACTTTAACCATGAGTACAAGAGACACATGTCCATGCCCTGAGGAAGACAGCAGCATCAAATATCGCTGCTGTTTAAATATCCTTATTGTCTCGCCACTGAAAGCCTGAGTGTGTTTCCAGAACCAGGTAACTATGAATCTTGTGTCCTTTGCACACAAGAAGCTACCTAAGGGTTCACTCAGCTTGAAGATACATGGATTTTTTCCATTCTGGAAGCTCAGAAGGCTGTGGCTGAGTTATTGCACTTTGCAGAGGAACTATCAGAAGTAACAGCCTGAAGAAGAAAATAACTCATTCACTGTAAGCAGACATTACAAGACTCCGGTTGCTTTTAAAGAATTTTCTTTTGAACTTTTTTATGCATATTCCACAGATTAGTAGCACACACTACTTGAAATGAAAAATACACACCTAAAACACTAAAAATATTTACATTGAAATGTGTGATGCGCTTTGTGATTCAGATGTTAATTTGTTGGTTGGTGCTATATTTTTGTTGTTCAGGTGACAAGTTAGTATTGTGTGCCACGATGATATCACAGGGGGACAAGGTAACACAGTTACAATGGCTAATAATAAGGAAAAAAAATTCCAACAATCTCAAACCTAAGTGATATGATGTGGTTTTGCTGTTAGATCTGACAAACAAACAGAAAAAGTTTCTTTTCTCATTCACCATTTTCGACTGATGACAAATCCAGCATAGAAGTAACAGAGACAGCAAGCACTGGAGTCCAAGTTTCAGAACGCAATGCAGATAATGATGCAGTTGCAACGACTTACAGTAGAGACTCGATTTGGCTAGTTGGTGATCTAAGAGATGACAAGCATGATGGCATCCATTATCCATAGCCGCTTATCCTGTGCAGGGTCGTGGGCTAGCTGGAGCCTATCCCAGCTGATTATTGGCGAGAGGTGGGGTACACCCTGGACAAGCCGCCAGATCATCGCTGGGCTGACACATAGAGACAAACAACCGTTCACATTCACACATTAGAGCCACCAATTAACCTAACCTACATGTCTTTGGCCTGTGGAGGAAACCAGAGCACCTGGAGGAAACCCACGCAGACACAGGGAGAACATGCAAACTCCACACAGCAAGGCCCCCGTTGGCCGCTGGGCGCAAACCCAGAACCTTCTTGCTGTGAGGCAACAGTGCTAACCACTACCCAGTATTAGTGTGAAAGTTGAAACTTTGGAACCTGATCTGTTTGAGCAGAGTCTACAGATGAGGTGGTGAGAGAGCTGGATAGACTAAAGGACTAAAGTGCTGCTGTCCTTGCTCTCTTTAGGTAGAGAAGAAGCAAGAACTAAATGGTTCCACAATGTTGTTCGACTCATGGGAAGTCAAACAAAATTGTGGATAATGTAGGATGCTTTCATGTCAGTGAAAGCATTTGAAAACAAAAACATTAATTCTGAGTTGAATTGTAAAATAAACATTTTTGTAGAATTGAAGATCACATGTTGATTATAAATGGTGATATGCAAGTCGTTCAGAGTGGATTTTGCCTTTAATTGGATGCTTTTCGAACTACATTTATACAATTAATTCTGAACACTAATGGACATCTCAACCAGTCCAGACTTAAGCTATTTACTCTTTAACTCTGCATGCTTCACTGTACTTACTGAATAATAACCCTTAAGGTTGATGTGACTAGTAAGCAGGGGACATTGTTTTAATTAGTTGATTGTAATTTGGTGCATATATTAATAATAATAATAATTATTATTATTATTACTAATTGAATAATCCATCGAGACAGTTTGCAGATTTAAACTTCGGTCAAATCTTAGTCATTTGATTGACATGAATGATTTTGTATGATATCATGGTTGGGAAATGCCATGCCTGTGCCAAATGACTTGTGGCACTAGCACCCTCATATGGTTGTTCTATGTTAAAACATGGCAAATTATCTGACTATATCCAGGGGGCGTGAAAAGGTCAACATGTTGTAACATGCAATAGTCAAATGTTTTAAATCGATTTGTGATTTGCTCTTGCAGTTTGGTCATTTGCAATAATGATAGTTTTTGTAATTATGTGTAAACACAGGAAATTTTAAAAAAGTGTTTAAAAACAAAGTGTTGTCTGTTTAATTGTGATTTTTTTTTTTCTCCCCTGCTCATTTCTTTTCGCCTTATTTAATGTAAGTGCAGTGTCCTACTAGACATTTGGCTTGTTTGAGCCATTTCAAATTTATATGAATTTCTCATTATATATGGTCCAACTCATCATGTAATTATCACTTATAGTTACTCTTATTGAGCTTATTAAAACTTTATGTGGCTGGAAGGATGACTCAACATGGACTGGTATTAAAGGAACTTAAACTATTTTTGTGAATACCATGGATGCATTGCTCTATACTGAGAAAAGTAAGAGTGGAAGTTGTTGATGAGACCAACACTTCCCCTTAGGTTTCCACTGTAAGTTTTGAGTAAACCGGTTTTCTGCTCTTTTCTCCATACAAATATTTATAGTATTTGCCCAGACAGGTGCAGGAGATTATGTTTTAAAAATGCTAGAATATTTATTTAACACTCCTGGCATCCTGGAATATTTCCCATAGTCTGACAACATGCTGAAACATGCTCTGGCACTTTTATTTTTACATGTTCATTTCTGAATTGGTATTTACTGGGTATGAGGAATATGGGGAATGCTGTGCTATGGATATTTTGCCCAAGACTAGTGCCAGATAAAGCAAGGAGTGATACCAAGTGAGCTCAACACTAGAGAGAGGAAGTTGCTGAGCTCATGTTTACTTTCTTATCCCACTAAAGTAAAGAAGAATAAACTGTCTAGCCCTGTGAATTGTGGATTACTCAGGTGTAGCACTAATTAAAAGACAGTTCCACCTTGTTGACAATGGCTAATGAGTATGATAATCGATTCACGGATGGCCCTTTCTAATTTACCGACACAAAAACACCTAATTGGTGTTTGAATGGGAGTCAAATGTCCTTGAGCCTCATATAGCAATGTGTTTTAATGTGCAGTAAATGGCAAAATAAACTCCTTAAAATTGAGTATCAAAGCCATAAACCTTCTCACTACTGAAAACGCGCTTGACCCTCATGGCTTGTGTCCTCTGTAACTTGCAGCCAGGGATCCTCTATATTTAGATCCTCTAAATATAGATCCTCCTTTTCTTGAATTTACTTTTATGTCAGGATGCCTTTGACCTTTGTGCCTATCTCATGAAAACTGGGTGTGAGGCTGGAATACACCCTCAATCAGATGCCAGTTGATGACAGAGCATCATACACACATTCCCTCATTCACACCTAGGGGCAGTTTATCTGATCCAGTCCAGCTATTGGCATGTGTTGTCCCAGAGAACACAGACACAGGGAGAACCTCACACAGATCAGGATTGGGCTGTGGAACCCTGAACCTGCAACACATGAGCTCCCTATAACCTATAACTTAAACTTAAATATTCATCCATCCATTATCTGTAGCATCTTATCCTGTACAGAGTCGCAGGCAAGCTGGAGCCTATCACAGCTGACTATGGGCGAGAGGCGGGGTACACCCTAGACAAGTCGCCAGATCATCACAGGGCTGACACGGAGACAAACAACCATTCACACTCACATTCATACCTACGGTCAATTTAGAGCCACCAATTAGTCTAACCTGCATGTCTTTGGACTGTGGGGGAAACCGGAGCAAATCTACGTAGCCATGGGGAGAACATACAAACTCCACACAGAAAGGCCCTCGTCAGCCATTGGGCTCGAACCCAAAGCCATCTTGCTGTGAGGCGACAGTGCTAACCACTACACCACTGTGCCGCCATTTTCTTAATTCCCCCAGTAGCATATCTGATTAAACCAGACTCTAGTGTGCTAGAAGTGGAATTTACCACATATATCACACGTACATAGATGTACTGAATGGTCATTAAAAATCCTGGGTGCCTTAAAGTGAAGTTTTAGAATGCCTAGGCTAATTTATGAAAACACTGAAAAGCACGTCATTGGAGCTTTGCATCAACAAGTATTTTAGCAGGTGAGAAATAGAACCTTACAGAATAGACTGTTGCATTTAAAACTTCAGACATGATAAAATTGGGGGTATCTACTATTTGGTTGTGCCTCTGAGGGAACTTTCTATGTAGAATATTAAAACAGAGTTTCTCTGTCAGAAAGAGTTCCAAATAGTATTAATGTGTGGCAGATCCTGCTGGAACAGATCCATAATTTCCATATTGACTATAATGGAAAAGCAGAATGTGAATGGGTTTTCTCACAAATGAACCTCATTTGCCAATCAAAGCGTGTGAACATACACATATTGCTTCTCTTTCTGAAACTTGTTGGCCCACCACTCACAAAATTAAACCCTGTGCTATATAAGTGTTTTTGGATTTATAAAGTATAACATCTGCTACAAACAAGCACAACAAATTCCAATGAGAGCAGGCTGTATGCTGTATGAGTGTGTTGTGGAATAATAAAAGACTAGGCCTTTTGTACTGAATTTGTACCAGATCTTGATTAGAACCACCTCTTGACATCACCTGTTTCAAATCACATGATTTTACCTCATTACTAGCCTTTAAATTTCCCTCAGTCCAACTTTTTTGGAATGTGCTGTAGGCCTGAATCACAGGAATGGATGTATATTAACAAATGAAATGAAGTTGACCAGGCAAAACATAAATTATCTTGGGTTCATACTGTCTGCAGTGAAATACAAGCCAAACTAAGTTTAGAAATCACTGCTTTCATTTTTTTAAATTTGCGTTTTCCATACCGTCCCAATTTTTTCTGA
>JAODKS010000012.1:41373747-41383868 GCA_028877415.1 Sciades dowii | reverse complement strand
AAACACAAAAAACACGAAAACACCGTTCTGTCGGGACAGAGAGGAGCCGCTGCGTCTGTACGCGCCGCCATCTTGGTAGAAAATTTAACTCAGGTGCATGTTGTGCAAATCAAAACAAATCAACTTTCTGTTGAGAAAAAAAAAAAAGAGCTCTGACACAAAATACTTCTTTTGCTGCTCTTCTAAGTCCATTTGACTTCGAAATGAGGTAAAGTTGGCCCCCTGATTCAGCTTTTTCTGCATTGCTATCAGCAGATTTCACCAGAACGTTCACATCCTCTTCTTTTTCATCTGCATCAACTTAAGTTGATCCAGCATTAATGGCCCTTTCTGCTGAGAAAAAAAAAAAACATCTCTGACACAAAATACTTCAAGGTAAGGCCAAATGGTTAAGGAACATTTAAAGAGTGTCATCCACACACTGTTGCAGAACTCATTAACTCAGGTGCATGTTGTGCAAATCAAAACAAATCAACTTTCTGTTGAGAAAAAAAGAGCTCTGACACAAAATACTTCTTTTGCTGCTCTTCTAAGTCTGTTTGACTTTGAAATGAGGTAAAGATGGCCCCCTGAAAACAAAACAAAATCAACTTAAGTTGACCCAACAGTAGTGGCCCTTTCTGTTGAGAAAAAAAAAAAAAAAAAACAGCTCTGACACAAAATACTTCAAGGGAAGACCAAATGGTTAAGGAACATTTAAAGAGTGTCATTCAGTTCCTTCGTCTTCTCTGCCAACATTTTCTCCAAAGCCTCAAGATTTCTCTGTTTTTCTTTTGCTGCTCTCCATTTGACTTTGAAATGAGGTAAAGTTTGCCCTCTGATTCAGCTTTTTCTGCATTTCCATCAGCAGACTTCACCAGGACTTCCACATCCTCTTCCATCCTCTTCTATTTCACCTTCCTCTCTGTTATCTCATCCATTAATGATTTTCTCTTCTGTTGTTTCTGTTGATCTTGCTTTTTACGTCTTTCATCATCGAGGTACATGTGGTACTTTTGCCGGGCAGCAGATGCAGAAAGGAGGAGTTCTTTTGTGTAGCCTACATTTTCCAGCCCCCCAATGAAGCGCACATGGTCATGGATGATCCGCTGAGCAATCAGGGAATGTTCTTTGAGGTTCTCCACCATCATCTCCTTGTTAATGGAAAAACCCCTTTCAACAGAAGCTTGACCATGTGAAAGGATCAGGACAAGTCTTACTGCCTCCCATAGATGGCAAAACTCTGCTTTGTTGGATAAAAGTTCATGGTAAAATTCATCCAACCTATCACTCTGTGGACTGAACTTTCTAAAGGAATCTGAGGCTGACATCAGGCTGTGGTCAAAAAAGTGGCCAAACTCCCGAAGCACATCATCACAGCACTTTTCCTCAATGCAGCCAGTTTCCACAAGAAGTCGAAGAGCAGTGGTGAGTTTTTGGACACTCAACTCTTTGTTGTTGAGGAGCACCCTTGGATCCAGAACAGACAGGCTCCTCACCAGAGGATATTTAACTGGTGCCTTTTCAAAAAGCTTAGACACCATCTTCACCAAAAAAAGCTTGCAGCTCTGCCTGAACTCAAGCCTGAGCCTCTCCGCTCCAGAGTTCTTCACATGTTCCTCCAAGGCTCGTTCTGTGGCAAATCCAACTTTCAGTTTGGTCACATCCATGTGGTTATCTGTGTCCTCATGGTCCACTTTGAGAAGCTTTACAGGGCTAGTTGCATTCTTCATCACACTCGGCTTGACAAACTTCTCCATTAGACTTTTCAGCATAGCTGTGAGATCATTGCACATAAATGGCAGCATGGGTTGGTCTGTTTGGTATAGCTTCAAAAATGGTGTGATTTCCCTGGCAACCATTAGAAAGAAGTTGAGTTTTGCAGGAAAGAGGTCATCGTGCACAATCATCTCAGCTTTCTTGAAAGACTTTGTGCATGGTTCTGTAACCTTTTTTGTTTTGGCAGCACTGATGTATGTTTTCAGAGAGGGCAAAATCTGAAGAGCACGCTCAGCCACCTCCACATTTTCTAGCCATCGGTGACTACAGAAGTCAAGAGGAAAGGATGTTGAACCAGTGACTTCTGTGTAGTCCTCCCTACGAGCAGGGACATCCTTAAATAGCCATTTAAGGCTGGACAGAGCATCTCCCAGGTCCCAGTCAGTGGATGCACATCCTGCTCTAAAGGCATTGTGTAGTGTGTGCAAACCACAACTTCCAACATTCAGCATTTTCCTCCCAGTTTGTTTTTCAATGTTCTGCTGGGCCAGAGAAAAGACCTTCCAATTCACATTTGGGCCGTCCATTGACAACTGAATTAGGTTCTGGAAGCCTATATATGAACACACCTTTTCAATCTTCTCATGAATTTGCTCTGCAGTGTGATGACCCAAGAAAAATGATGTCAGGTACCTTGAATGTACTTGGTTATTGTTCCAGAACCTCACATGCATGTCAATCTGGCACTTCTTCATTTCCCGATTTAGACTTTCATCAAACAGAAGTACATATCCAGACTCTTTCTTGGCTATGGTCTTCATTAAGGAAGAGAAATGAGGAGCAATCCCAAATGTGGTGAGGTATGCCACCTTTCTCTCTCCACAAGAAAACTGCTTTGCAATGTCACTGTCAGGGAACATGGTTCGGAAAATATCTCCTGCTTTCTCACATGACTTGTAGGAATAGTGACTGGTTACCACTTTTATTGCCCAACATATTTCTGCTTTAAGTGTTGGATTAGAGCTAACATGTGAAGTTAAATTGCTTTGGGTCTTGCTGGTTGTTTGATGTGGATTTGAAGACCCAGAAGATGGTAGACGGGGAGCTGTTACTCCACTGGCTGCTCCCACTGCACTCTCCATACTCCTGGTTGCTGGTGTGGATGTAGCCGTGTTTGATGCGTGGCTTGTCGGCTGGAAAAAATCCCCCACTGTAGGACCTGGGTTTTGAAATGCTCTCAGCAGATTTTGATGCTTATTTCCTACCACCAAAAACAAGGGGAAATTATATTTTAAAAACTTAGTCTCAAGTATCAGTAAGATGCTTAAAATAATATAGACATATATATACACACACACACACACACACACACACACACAGGTGCATATCAATAAATTAGAATACCAGAATAACATGGAAAAGCCAGTAGTTCAAGTCAAAAAGCCCCCCACCAAGTATTGAGAGCATATAGATGGACAAACTCATCAGAAAGCAAACATTCCCATATCAAAAATGCTTTTTTAAATTGGTCTTTTGTCCTATACATTTTCTTAGATACTTTTTAGATCTTCATGAAACTTTACAAAAAATGAAAATACTACGTTTTGACTGAGGGGGCGAGACAGTCCGCCCCCCTCTTGACGCCGGGACTGCCCTGTCTATAGATCATTCATCGGATGGGCGATCTCCGGGGGGTGTTGACGAGAAACACTGTGTTGTGTCATGCCGCGTCTTCCACGTAGCAGCGACCGGCTTCGACATGACACGATGTTTCTAGTCGAGAACCCCGCCACCGACAGCTCGCGGCCACACGGTGAACGGCCCCCGAGATAGCCTAGAAACACCCCGTGAGTGAGAGCGGTGCGGCCAGTCAGAATCATCCCACCGCTTACACAGCAGTGCTTCTATATCACGTACGCCTAGCATGTAGCTAGCGGTTAGCAAATAAAATAAAAAATAACATGTAGGGCTAACGTGGTAGCCAGTGCCTGTGTGACTTACCTTTCATGTGACTCGAGAGTGCAGACTCTCCCATTGCGAAAAGACGAATCTCTTTTCTGCATACTTTGCAGTATGCCACATGTCGGTTTGCTCCATGTTTGAGCCATGGTCTATATTTTATATTTTCCAGCCACAGTTCATTAAAACGACATCCTCCCGGCATGTTCGTTCGGTGCTCTGTCCGCTTGGAGGCGATGTCGTCGTGACAACAGACCAGCATGACCCACACGCAAAGGCTCATAGCTCACCAGACAGACCGGTTGACATTTTTTTAATTTCACTATTTTATTTCTCTCTCTTTAATAAGCCATCTATTGAGTGAGAGAGCTATTTGTTGCGAAATAAGTATGATTACAATATCAAGCATTTACAAGCACTAGACCCAAAATTCAAGCATTTTTTAAACCTTAAAAACACAACATTAAAATTCAAGCATTTTCAAGGATTTCAAGCGCCCGTACGAACCCTGGAGTTAGCCGGCGCAGTGCTGCTGCTAGGCGATCCTTATTCTATAATAAAAAAACAGACATGAGAAATGCACAAATGGCTGGAGGAGAAAGCCAAAGCCACTGTACTACCTACCGATCAGGCCGTTCCAAACAACGCAGCGTGAAGCGGAGGGATTGACACTATACAGGCATCACCAGCAACAAACAGTGAGTGCACAGGAGCAGTGAGCAGCGTGCAGCCAGCAGCAACACCCAAGCAAGCCTCTATGACATAAAAATAACCAGAATGAGCACTGGATGGATGATGTGGGAGAGAACACCGCTGCCGCCAACAGCCTACCTGTACCACAGGAACACGGACACGGAAGTGGAGGACGTCAGGATGTGATGTGCTCAGCCTCTGGCCAGTGAAAGACAGACAGGTGCTCTCAGCCCGCCTTTATACGGCAATTTGCAGCAGTGATTGGCTGAAATCAGCACCCAGCTGAAAGTCACTACAGCCAATCACCGCATACTGCCACATTTGTATGACTGTTCTTTTAGTGATCTTTTGAAACCCATGTAGAAAAGATTAAGTGGACGACGCTGCTGATCTTTTGGAAGCAACTGCGCTTTGGTTTGGACAGATTAACATTATTTAAAAAGGGGGGAGATTTAGGTGAGCAGTCATTTTCGCTTTCAAAGGTTCCAAAGCAAGACAAAAACAGCTAGCCCACTGTGGAGCACACACAAAAATACACTTACACGCGGTTTCTCAGCATGTGTCAGTGTTATTAGGTAACAATTCATTAGCCCAGGTTGGTTTAACTGGGCTTTTTGTTCTCTTTGTTGTTATATGCCTGTAAGTCGTGTTTACTGCAGTGCCTGATTGGAGCTTAGTTTGTAATGTCACAGTATTAGGACCAAGCTCATCTAATCGGCCTCAGTGCTGTTAGCTTATTTTATGATGTTAACTGGTAGCTCAACTTCTTGATAGTTTGCTTTATTATCATTAGTGTCCTATTTAGATTTGGAAACTGATTTGAGTTTGAGGTGTGTTGCAGGAAGCTTACATGGTAACATGCTCAGACTTTTATCACTCCACCTCATATCAGGTGTTAAGCTATTGTGGTTTGTTATTTATGCGTGTCCGACTGTGCCTGGTTGTAAAAAGTGCTCCTAAATCATGGGGCCAGGTTACATATTGTTTTGAGAGTGAACTTGATTGACTTCAGTGACCCGGAGAGTATGTGGCAGTGTTGAGCAGCTTGTGTGCAGCAGAGGAGTGTATATATATGAGTTCCCACATGTAGTCTTACCTGTTGGTGTGCAGAGAGCTGTAGGATTATTTTTGCATTAATTACCCCATTAAATGCATTAAACTTAGAGCACTCAGGTCTATCTCATTATTATACATATCTCTTTGTATTTATACAGTCTGGAAGGTTCATGGTTCAGTTTGCTAATTTGTATTTTGTTTGTAAGAATTATAAGTTGGGGGTGACACAGTGATGCAGTAGGGTTCTGATTTTGAAGCCGCTGTTTCAACCAGGGCCCTTCTATGTGGCATTTGCATGTTCTCCCTGTGCCTATGCGGGTTTCCTCAAAGGTGCTCCAGTTTCCTTTCACACTCCAAAGATGTACAGATTAGGTCAACTGGCTACACTATATGAGTGTGAGTGACTGTCTCTGTGTTACCCCGTGATAGACTGGCGACCTGTCCAGGTTGAACCCCCACCGCTCACCAGAAGTCAGCCGGGACTGGCTCCAGCTCACAATGAATAAGTGGTGTAGAAAAGGAATGGACAAATTATATAAGTTCAAAGAATTATTAGAATAACTGTAATCCACAATATTGCCATACACTAGATACTTTTTGATTTTACACGTTTACACGTCCCTAAAAGGCTCACAAGACATGCACAGTAACAACAAAGGAACCGGATTTGGTGTAGAGAAAAGGTGAGAGTATCAGGGATTTCACTGCAATTCACGTTCGCCTTGTAGGTGGCTTTTAGCTCTCAAAATTACAAACCACTCTTTTAAGGTCGAGTGTGTGTGAGCTTTGCCTTTTAATGCCTTATTCAGTTTATTAGCAATGCAAATTTGTCAGCCAGAAACTATTGACAGATGACCATCTTTGACCAGCACTTTATAAATTGTTTCCACTTGCTTCAATGCTTTATCTCCTGCAAAAGCACAGTGAGTGTGCTGGTGGGAGAGAGCAAAGTGATGGAAAGGCAGTCTTTGTCATAGTGGGATGTACTATCTATCTTAGAGAAGAGGGGATGTATTTTCATAAGTGATACTCATGAGAGGTATAGTGTCTCTTCTATAAGTGTAGCATAGTTGATGAATGTCCTGGGCATGACATTAAACTGCATCCAAAGAGTGCTGGCAGCAGGGCGTTCTTGGTGGGCTGTGGCAGAGGAACCAAGCTTGCACAATAGCACGTCACCTGGTGGTATGTGGAGGAACTGGTCCAGAACTGGTCAACGGATAGCATCAATCGGCGAGGGAGCAGTCACTGCAGGGCAGCCTCTTTGTCTGCCAAGTCTGTTGCACACTTGTCCACAGATCTTGAGGTCCAGAGAGATAGACTGGTGGGGGCATGACATCATCTATCTTAACTACTGTGCAAGGCGTATTGTTAGGAGAGGTGGAGGAAAGACCAGTGGCAATGGGACGAATGTGACGGCAGCAGGCTTGAGGGGCTGGAAGCTGCTAGCAGGAATCCTACACACTGGCGGCTCATATCAGATGGTCGCAGTCTTGCTGAAGACATCCTAGGCAACAGCTGACTGAGGCAGCAATATGAGTGTCCAGGCAGCCCTGTTCAGGGAGAGCACTGCCTGCCCAAGTGAAGGGAAACCCCCGAGAAAAGGTGGGGTAAACAAAGCTCGCCTGGGATCAACCTGGCTTGTTCACCACGGCCAGCGGGTCATCACCACAGCGGTAGAAAGAAGAATGTGAAACTGACAGCTGCAACATGGAATGTTCGCACTATGGTTGACTGTGAGACAAGACCTGAGAGACGGACTGCAATGATTGCCAAGGAACTTGAATGCTACAAGATCGACTTTGCTGCGCTTCAAGAAACAAGACTGGAGGCACAAGGCCAGATCAAGGAGAACGAGTACACTTTCTTTTGGATTGGCAAGTCTGATGGCAGGAGAGATTGCTGGAGTCGCTTTTGCGGTCTCCAACCACATAGTTGGGAAAATGACATCACTTCCCACTGGCCATTCAGAGAGGATCATGAGTCTGTGTGCTCCGCTTGACAATGACCGGCACCTGACCCTGATCAATGTCTATGCACCAACCATGACGTATTCCGATGAGGAGAAAGAGGCTTTTTATCAAGAGTTAGCTGGAGTTGCTGACAGCATTCCTCAAGAGGACAAGCTTGTGATTCTTGGGGATTTCAATGCTAGAGCGGGCAAAAACTATGGACTATATGAAGGCACAATCGAAAAGTTCAGAAAAGGGAAGATGAATTCAAATGGTGATTTGATGGTCAACTTCTGCACTGAGTGGCAGATATGTGTTACAAACACATTCTTCAGACAACCTGAGAAGAACTACTTCACTTGGAGGCACCCCAGGTCTCAGCACCTGCATCTACTTGACTATGTCGTTACTCGAAAGAGCAACCTGTCAGAAGTTCTGTCCACCAAGGTGATGCGGGGAGCTGAGTGCTCAACAGACCATTACATGGTTCACTCTCATCTCAGGCTGAAGCTGTCACTACCAAGAAGGAAAACACCAAGCAGCACCACTGCCAAGAAACTCGATGTGCAAAAGCTCAGAAAAGAAGAGGTCCAGACGAAGTTATCCTCAGCAATAACATCAGCCCTGGAAGAGGAATCCCCTGCCCCACAAGATATTGAAGGAAAATGGCAATGGTTGAAAGACACCTTGTACACCGCTGCTTCTGAGGTGGTAGGCAAGCCAGAGAGAAATTCACCTGACTGGTTCCTGGAGAATGAGGACAGGATCCAAGAGTTGCTGGAGGAGAAGTGGAAACTGCTCAACCTGCACCTAAAAGAAGGCATCGAAAGGAGCAGAACAGCCCTGAAGGAGATTAAGGTTAAAGTGCAGCATGAGACAAGAGCTATGAAAGATGATTGGTGGTGTAGGAAGGCAGAGGAGCTCCAAGAAATGGCAGAGAGAAATGACTCTCAAGGGCTTTTCAAAGCCCTGAGAAGCTTGTATGGACCAAAGAGCAATGCTGTGGCTCCAATTAAAAGTGCTGATGGCACCAAACTCCATACAAATCTGGATGAAATCCAAGGGGGATGGAAAGAGCACTTCCAAAAGCTGCTTAACCAGGAAGGGACAGCAGATCCAAATGCCTGTCAATGGCTGAATAGAAGGCCAACAAGGGACGAACTCTGTGAACCCATCACAATGGATGAGCTTGAGAAAGCCATGCGGAGTACAAGGAATGGCAAGGCACCTGGTCAGGATGGCATTGCTGCCGAAGTACTAAAACACGGTGGTCCAAGCCTGAGAGCGAAGCATGCCTGGAGGAGATGGCCCTTCCACAAGATTTCAAAGATGCCCTCATTGTTACAGTCTACAAGAAGAAGGGAGAGAGGAGTGAATGTGGGAACCATCATGGAATATCCCGCTTATCCATTGCTGGCAAAATTCTGGCAAAGATTGTGTTGAATCACATCAAGTCCATTTCAGATGATGTGTTGCCAGAGTGTCAATGTGGGTTTCGAGCTGGAAGATCAACTATTGACATGATCTTTACCCTAAGACAGTTGCAAGAGATGGCCATTGAACAATGTCAGCCCCTATATGTGGTCTTCATTGATTTCTCAAAGGCCTTTGATACAGTGGACTGACAGACTCTCTGGAAACTGTTGAATCTGTACGGTTGTCCTGAGAGACTTGTGAACATCAGGATGCTCCACAATGGCATGGCAGGACAGGTCACCATTTGAGGAGGTGCAAGTGAGGCTTTTTCAATTAACCATGGTGTTAAGCAAGGGTGTGTCCTTGCCCTAACTCTTCACCTTGTACCTTGGGGCAGTGTTCGAAACCATGTCTGTTATGTATGAGTCAAAGTTTACGCCGTATTAATCGTTACCAGCAGGTGGCACTGATGTTCTGTACTACTGGTTGGAATGCGCATGTAATAAACATGACCAGAAGAAGTGAGTGAACCAGCCACAAGTGTGTCCATGTTGCTCTATCTGAAGTGTAGAATTGTTTGCATATAGAGATATTTGGAAGCAACATAACATAAACTGGCAATGAGTTGTGTAGTTCTGAAGACTTTTCATATCATCTGCAAGTGGTGGACAGTGCTGGGGAAGTTTTTTTTTTGAACTGAAAAGAATGACCACGCTGTGGGGGACGTTGGATAGCTAATGTGCTAACAAGTTGGCTGCTAAGAAGGGATGAGTCAGTCTTCATCCGACGAATCTTCTGGTACAGTGCAAGTCATCGGAAGCAGACGCATCATGGCTGGAATAACAGGACATATGGATGCTTTTGATGAGGCAAGTGAGCAATGGACGATGTATATTGAATGTTTTGATCATTACATCAAGGCAAATGACATTCAGGAAGGAAAAAAGCTAGCCTTATTGTTTACAGTGTGATGGGACCTAAGACTTATGGACTGTTTTGCAATTTGATTGCTCCTAGCACTACTTCGGATGTGGATTTTGATGGTGTTGTGGACATCCTGAACAACCATTTCGTGCCGAAGCCGCTCGTGATAGCAGAGAGGTTCCGGTTCCACAAGTGAAATCAGGGGGAAGGAGAAACAGTTCTCCAGTATGTTGCTGTGCTAAAGAAACACTCTGAACATTGTGAATTTGGTGCATATTTAGAAGATGCACTAAGAAACAGGTTTGTTTGTGGATTAAAGTGTGAAACTGTCCAAAAGCACCTGTTGACTGAGAAAGATCTCACGTTTAAGAAAGCAATGGATTATGCTGTGTCGGCAGAGGCAGCAGCACGTGACGTGAAGCA
>JAODKS010000012.1:34532386-34542392 GCA_028877415.1 Sciades dowii | reverse complement strand
GACCCAGGTCTGTCAGCACCAAAGTGGCGTAGTCCATATCAGAGCAACACTCCATCAGTTGACCTTTCCCTCCTCTGCTCCGGAGCAAAGGACTGTTACAGTAGGGTGATGGTCCTTTATTGGCCTTTATGGCTCTTCCTTTGTTATGCTTGTGTCTTGATAATGGCCATTGGCAGGTCATTAAAGTCTTGAAACAGCTTTACTTTTATAAGGTGGCTAGCACACAACTAGGCATTATCTTAAACAATGGCTGTGAACTGCAGTAAATAGCAGTACACTGCTGGGACATAACCTTGTCTGACGATCATTGCGATTCTTACTAGCATGTCCTTACAGGGAGAGAAAAAACCAAGTGACTCCTTACAGAGTGAGATCTGACCTTTCCGTATCACTGCTTTTTAGATGCAATAAAATAAATTACAAAACAAGGATATGCAAAAGTATATATTTTTCGTGACAACTTTGAAAGATTGAATTTCAACCAGAAACCAGACAAGACTTTGAGTACACTTGGTGAATCTGATATATGACCAAAGTAAAAGCAGTTGACCATGTGACAATTGGCCCATATTATGTGAATTTAGGACACTGTCAAATATGGCGCGCTATTCTGAGAGCTAAGTCTATGCTTCAAGTCCTTAGAGAATGAGAAATTGGGTGGCTCAGGATTGTGACTTTAGGACACAGTTTTGTTCCAACCTGCACTGTAGTATTTCAACAATGAGATGTGTATTGAGGTTGGGACAAGTTAGGTCAGAGCGTCTGTTTTACAGTTCAAAGAAGTTAAAACCAGGTGTGAGCTGCTGTTTGGGTCATTCTGAACACAAGTGAGCAGAAAAGTGTGTGTGTGTGTGTGTGTGTGTGTGTTGGGGGGGTGTAGAGAGGGGGCAGGAGATTTATGACGCTATGTAGCTAAGGAACAACTAGGGGTCAGGGATGTGTGACTTGTGTTCTTTTATATTTCACAAGTATTTCAGGTCAACTCTGACCTATGAAACAAGAACTAGTTCTCTAACAATAGAACCTAGAACTCTTAGCAGCTTATGCATAGGCAATTTATTAAAAATAATAATCATAATAATAATAACAACATGAATAACTAACTACCTCACCTTATTTGTACTTTGTGGTAAGGCTTCATCAATCAATGCCAGATTTCTCAAGTGGTGTTTGTATAAAGAAGAAAAATATCGTCTTAACGTTTTGCATCTATGACATAATCGGCATGTGCACTATGTACAGAATGAGACAAAAGCTGACTCATGCGTCTGCTCCAATGAGAAACCTGGCATCAACTTATAGCACATGACAAGAACATTTATTAGGGAGTAGTAACAAAGAACTGTTCCCTCTATAATTAAAGAGGTGTGAAAAACTCATGCCTGTTGCCAAAGTGTGCACCTAGTAAAACCTCTGTTAAATAGGGCAGAGGTGCTCCCTACTACTGGTCTTTAGGTTTAATTGCAAGCCGTGCCATTATGCCATCTGGGCCTCGAGGTGCCTGGGAAAGTTTCATAATTCACCATAATTGCTAAATGCTTGTTTAATAAAATTTCATTGCCAATACAGTAAGTAATGTCTTAGTTCCTTGTCCACTGAAGAGAGAGAGAGAGAGAGAGAGAGAGAGGTCACTCAGCATTTTCAACACTCCAAGGCAAGACTCATGAATGCCTTCACAGCAGGATGTGGGCTTGTTTATCTCTCAAAGACTTGCTAATGCAAGGGAGTGTGAACCCTTTCTTCCTCTCACTCTTGAACACAAAGACCTGAAGTTTGGGCTCAGTCCTGCTGGGATTGAGCGTCTATGTCCTTGACTGCAACAATGGCTTTGTCCACAAAAATAAAAAATAAAACAACCCACAATGTCATTTATCAATCATTGCATGGAAGATAGACAGAAAACATCCCAAAACCAAAAGTTGTACTTCAAAGATCAACCTGCATCACAGTTGAATAAGCCAGGGTGTATAATCATACACCATTTGCAGACTTCAGAGGGAGCTTCGGTTTCATGAGCAAAAACACCTTAGCTTGCAGTGAAATGGTTTGGCCTACCCACAAAGACCACCCTGGGAAGGATGAATTCATGCTCCTCCATCATCCATCGTTTAGGAAGCAAGCACCTTGGACTCAACTTCAAGCTTTGTTTATTGAAACAACAGACAGGCCTCCAACTTTTGCACATTCCTCAGGAAATTATAGAGAAGATGTCCTTCAAGTTGGAACCTTGAGGTTGTCTGATTTTGGGAGGTTACATCATAATTTTAAAACGTACATTCAACAAATATATTTAATTCAAATTTCCCTGCTAAAAGCCAGTGAAATGGATGACCGTATTCAAAGAATACTGCAACTAATTATGAAACTTCCTTGTGGAAGCATTTGATCTGGATAGGAACTAGTCCTTTGATTCATATGGAAATCCACAGCGTTGCATGTAGAGCTTTTCTTTAGGTATGGTGACAAGGAACTGCTGTGTTGACTGGGAAGTGAAAGATTGACTGTAGCTTGGGCTCATTCAGCTTTGTTAGGGAGGAAAGCTGTCTGCAACTGCCTCTGGCTAGTTTTGGTAGTTTAAATGCATGGGTTAATGCAACCATTAACTCTTAGGGGTGCTGTTACTGTAGTTTTTGATATGTAACCATACATCTGAATTTTAAAACATTATTATAACAAATCTACACAAGCCTTTTCTGCTACATATCATGCACACCGATGCTGATGGAAAGGTCATGGATAGAGAAGCCATACTTTGACGTTGGCCTTTCCACATTAGTGAGTTGTTCATTTGCAACGAGACATATATCACTGGAAATTTGTAAGAGGTAAATTAGGAGAAGCTTTTTGATGGGGTAAATGTATAGTTATGCCTCTGAATCTGAGCAGAGACCAGTTTCTCAGCTCTATCCTGAAGCAAGCAGGGCAAAGCTGCCCTTCAAAAATAACAGCTTCAGCACCAGGTTCCTTAATGCACATGCCTAGATTGACCTTTAAAAAAAAAAAGGTTAGCATCAGTGTTTGAATATTCTGAGACAGAAATAAACTTCTGAGGAAAATATTCAGTGATTGAAGTGTAATAATATCAAGGGTGGCTGAAGCTGAATGGCTGAGCCTGGGTTATGAGGGAGTGGCTTCCAGCCGGAGCTCCACAGGAGTGTAGTAAGTGCAGGAGCCATCTGGTCGAACTGCTCTTCTTTCGCTCACGCGCTCTCTCACATCCCCAGCTGTGTGCTGGATGTGCACATCGGTCACACTGACATTACTGGAAGGAAATGCAACAGGAGGCCTAAGGATCTCGCCAACTGGATTTTAGATATGAAACGACTGGACAATGTTCCTTCTGATGAAATGTGATCCAGGGATCTGTTTACAATAGGAAAGAGAAGGAACTTTTGGAGAGTTCCCTTATTTCAAGAGTTGTGTGTTAAGAGGTAAGGTCAAGAAAGGTAATCAAGGACAAATGCTAAAAGTTTTTAAGCGTAAATACTGTTTTGTGCTTGATAAGAAATAATAATTTGCTCATTATGTCATGAAAAGCTCTGCTTTCTCAAGTTATACATAGGTTTTTGTAGTTGCTCATTTTAAACACTGCCCTTTACTTAAGTGCAAGTGTGGCATAGAGGCGTCTGTCTGAAGTCTGGCTTCGCTGAATAAAGCATGGTGTGAGAGAGGTAGAAAAGTGTGTGACTGACCACAGAGGAACTGTGGGTAAATACCAGCAAGTTCGAGTCAACTGCCTGATGAAAGCCTGCCTGAGTACAGGTGGTCCCTTTCTAGCTACATTGACAAGCCTTTCAGCCATTTGGCCATGGAATAGTGTACTGGTTGTGCTCTAATTGGATAGTGCTCTTTTGTAGGACTCTAAGCTATGAGTTTAGCATTCTCACATGATCAGAAATCTGGCAGTTCTTAATACATAGTTCAATGATTTGTAATAAGTGTTATTTTTGTCAAATTATATATGCCAGCATTAGTAGACAGTGAAATGTCCTATATATTGTTCAAGAAGTTGACACGCTGTTGTTCAGTTCAGAAATCTTCCACAAATGGTTTCTGTGTGTTCACTGTTGCCGACATAACATATACAAATAGTCTTCTTGTATACTTCCTAACTTCCCTTCTCTGCTTATAGAAGAGTGAGTTGAAGTGCTTTTTGGAGCATATATCTAATCTCTAACAGACAATAGGATCAAGTCTTGTTGACTTAATGTTCTAATCCTGACTGCTGTAGTGGAGAGAATCTCTCATTTGTGGAACACTGAGACTTTTAAGAGCTTAGAAGTGATGCCAAGGATTATGTTCTTGACATTAGAGCTTTAGCCAGGTTCCCAGAGCTGACAGTATTTTGCCCTGTTCCAAATCAACTGAGGCCTGGAATGAATGTAAAATAAAACAATTCACCTGCGCAAAACATTTTGTTAAGTTTGTCAGTTTGGTATCAATTATTTGCTAGCTCATAATAAACACACGTAGCAAAGTAACCCTGCTTGCTTTCCAGAAAGTAATGGGGGACTAACTTCTTAGTGTGATTTCCTAGATAATTACATTAACTTAATGCTGCTATCTTTTATCTTAACTAAATATCAAAGACATGGCTGTTAGCCATAGCTGAGTCAGGAGACTTCAATTTGTTAGGGCTTGACCTCAGCTCCTCAGGACAGGACACACACACACACATAGCAAATCCTGCATCTCATAGCTTCTCCAGTTGGTCTCTGTTTACATCATATTTCTCAAAAGTTAAATCTTAACATTGACTGCAGTCCCCAACTGTATGAGTGTGTGTGGCAGTCTACCCCCTCGGACCCCCTGTGTACAGCCTCTGGCCGAGGGATTCAAGCTCTCTGTGGGTGGATCTAAAAGATATGCATCTCAGCCTCCCAAAGCCATGTTAACAAGGGATTCTACAAAAGAAATGGATGTGAAACACTGAGTTCTAGAAGAGTTAAAGATTTGGAAAAGGCCACGCATGTTCACATGGATGAAAAAAATAAATCTCCATTTTGACTAACCGGTGGTCCATGAAAGAGGGTAGAGTTAATGAAATGCTAAAATCCACCGTGGTGTCTGAGTGGAAGTGTTGAAGAAGTGAGAATGAGCAAAATTATTTGAAGCACACATATAAGGTTCAGCTGAAGGTGTTTTGGCACATTATGTAGCTGGTAAATGAATTCAAATTGAATTCAAACACAGAAGAATGACTTGGCATGGTAAAAGATTAAAGGGCTTCCTTTTCCTTTCCAATTTTTTTTTCAGTGTGTGTTAACCCCTTAAACTCTCCTGGACCTGTCCGTGGGTCCAGACTCACATTCCTAAGTCTTGTAACTACATACCTTTCCTATCAGTTTCAGTGTAGTTACTGAATGATTAATAGTAGTTACTGAATAATATGCTTTCAGATGAATAACAGAATAACAAGCCAAGAGTTTAAGGGCTTTAAATATCTGAAGGAATAGGAATATGTGTTTATTCTGATTTTCTGAGTTTGTAGGTGGTATGAATAGAACTTGTCTTACAGGTGAAGAAATCAGTGAAGAGATAAACATTTAAAAAAAAAAAAAACGGGTAACTTGACCAGCTCTATAAGCTACTAATAAGTGCTTCCATCTTTCTAGGGGTTTTTTTTTTTTTTGGTTCATCATACCAACAGCCTTGTGCAGGTCACTGCTGCTGTTGTCGTTGAGTGAATGGCTTGGCCTTGGCTACTTGAGCCTGGACCGCCTGGACTGCGAACAGTTGCAATGAATGACTAACCACAGCTCTCACTCAGTGATTATTCAGAGAGAAATCCAACACAATGTAGTACAAGGAACACTTCATACAGTGGACACGTTAATCTTTGTCCAGTGTGTGAATAGTCGTAAATCAGATATTCTGAACATTCATGAATATGTATCATGTTCGCCCAAACTATCATGCCACTTCAAAGGGCACAATCAAATGTGCTTGGCTTTCTCAGCTGTCCACTTAACCACAGCGGGGACTGAAGAGGAGGAGGAGGAAGGGTGTTAAAGTGGTGACTAGGGTTAACTGAAGTCACACAGTATGAGTCTGTATAGCTGAAATCTGACCACAACTACACAACTATTTACAATCGACGGGCATGTCTGGAAAAGGCATTTGAACAAATTCTTTTTCCAACACATCATGACAGAATGTGCAGTCATACATCTGCATAAAGTAAAAACGAGAAGAATAAGAAGTTTCTTAAAAATCTTTTCACTCTGTCACTCATGTAATTGCAAGTCAGGCCTTTTGTGAATGCAAACTTAAAAAAAAATCTGGAAAAAAGAGGACACACGATAAGTACACTTCACAATATTCTACTATAGTATCCTACTTATTGTACTAGAGTACTATAAAATAAGCAGGATGTACTACATGTAGCTATTCTGGGAATTAGTCCAGTTTTTCTCAGTTTATTTATGTCATTCTAACTTCATTTTTAATACATTTAACAGAGGAAATCTATAGAAATGGAAACATTTGAACATCCGTGGTCAAGTACAGTCATAAAACATAAATGATGTGTACAAAGTCAGTGTTAGCCTACTGCAGTAGCCCAGGACTACAGCATATATGCGACCACACAAGCAAGTGCTCCTAATGCTGTATCACTAAAACTATCAACAGTAACACTAAAACTTACAGGCAGAATCTTTTACAGGCCTGTTTTCTCCATAAAGAGCAAACTATGAATCATAGCTGCTCTGAAAGCCAAAAATCAACATAATATGTTTTAAGTAATGAGTACTGGAGCTTCACCGAGTGTTGTCAGCCTCAGAGGATATAGTTTCATGACTAACAAAATAACTCCTTACTTTTCATCTCTAGGAGGTTTGCATGATGAACCTGGAGAATCCTGGCGGTTTCCACAGAAGCGGGAAGCATCTGGACATGGATCAGAAGGTTGGCAAGCTC
Organism: Sciades dowii; assembly: GCA_028877415.1. NCBI lineage: Eukaryota > Metazoa > Chordata > Actinopteri > Siluriformes > Ariidae > Sciades > Sciades dowii. The sequence continues at coordinate 34,535,471 of JAODKS010000012.1, read as the reverse complement.
ACTTTCGGCTTTCAGAGAAGCTCTACCTCAGATGATGATTCAGGATGTGCTTTGGAGGAGTACGCCTGGGTTCCACCTGGACTACGACCAGAACAGGTGAGCCTTTTGTTGAGTGCTCTTACTGTCTCTTCACTTCCACACCCACCTCCGGTGGAAAAACAAACAGCTGATGAAAATGTTAGTGTTGCAACCTCGCCAAACAGATGAATGGAACAACTGGTGGTAAAGATAGGCATGTGTAAAAAAAAAAAAAAAACACAGATAAATGTCATATCATGAGCACTGTTCTTCGGGAAGCATTTGAGCCCTGTCAGTGGGTTAGACAACCAGATGAACAGACATTAGCGAGTGTAACAATCTTTAAGCAATCTTGATTTATATACAAAAGGAAGATTAATCACTCCATCGGGTGAGTAGACTTGTTCTAATTCATTCTAATTAGATCAGCCAACTCATTTGTTAGGGAAGCGGAGCATTTTGTAGGCATCACCCCACAGGCACTTGGAAACAGGATATGCTGTTTTTTATTTACAAACTGTTTCATGGAAAGTCTGCAAGTCATTATGGCAAGCTGGCAGACAATGGCCTAAAGCCATCGACACTAACTGCCAGCTAAGCGAACAGTATGAGGAACACTCGGGGCAATGGCTGTTTTCTGTACTCGCCTGTCTGCAAAGGCAGGCTTTTCATGACTGAAAATGTGATGATGTGGCGCTTTTCCAAGTCAACAGGGAAGGCCTTAACAGTTATCTCAGAGGCTGTCTAATCCCCCTACTCGTCTGAGAAGCACATATGACTGCAATCAGGGGTGAGGGGCGAGAAAAGGGTCGAAAGCAATATAAGACTAAAATCCAAACACGGCCTTTGTGTTAAATGCAAGGAGCAACTGTAATGTCTTTACAGCTGCCATTCTGCAAATGACCTCAAAACATTATAGGTGATCATTGCTGGGAAGTACACAGATACTCAAAAACACTATTAGCTCGTTGCCCAAGGGAGAGGAGTGGGTGGTAATATTAGCATGAAATGAGCATGATTTATGTTACTGCTCATTGTCAGGTTTAAATGGCAAGCCTGAATAAGAGCAGGATGCTCCTTAAGCAGGAGGAGACAAGTCCAATCCTCTTTATCTGCTGAATGTTACGACCAGCACTCATAAACTGATGCCCCTTACCGAGGTCACCAGCTAGAGGGCAAAACACAGTAAAGAAAACATCTTTGGCTTGGACAGAATGAAAAATAGTCGTACGGACCCTTCACAGCGAGTCAGTAACAGTAATACATTTATCAGAGATATCTGGCAGGCCCTTCTGTTCGATCATTTCTATCATAGACGTGATATAATGGATATGTAATAGAGGTTACTGAACCTGGTGTAAATTCCAGTTGTCTTTCAAGTGCTGATATGATGAGTTTGATTGCTGCTTGTCAATAATAAATAACGGTGTGGCATATCACAAGAGTATAAAATATTCACCAGGGTTATAGTTTATAGGCAATTACATAGTACAATCTATACATGCTGTGTGTGTGTGACCTGTCATGACAAAAAGTGTGACTTTTACATAGTACTAAAATCTTACTATATTCTACACATATTTTAAAATATATGTCCAAGATTTTAAAAAAAGATGACAACACATTTCAGAAAAGTGCATTATTAATATCTACTGATCAAAAAGATAAGCGAAAGGAGATCTTTTGTAGCAAGTCCTTTTGAGAAAATGCTCTAGTAGCTTGTCTAACTATGTAACCGTAACTCTGCAATGCAACTGCAGCATTATTTAACGACTGTCTTCTAAAATTCAATATTTTAAGCAGACTGCAGCTCACCGAATGTGTTTGTATACAAATGTTTACCTCGATATAATACAAGCATGCAGCAAGATGAGATTTTGTGTATTTAATTCATATAATGTTCTATGATTCTGTTCTCTAATATGGAGGAATTTAACCGAATCACTGAAATATCCATTACATTTCATGTCACAAGATGTTCCATGGCTGCTTGCTGTTGCACTTGCAGTAGCCTCATCGATATCTCAGCCAAGCTTTAATCCACACCCTGAAAGCATAGGAACTGAAAGCTGGAACTGCTCAGTTCCTGATCTCAAATGTCTTCTACTGAAATGAGCAAATTGGTGTCTGGTAAGGCAAAAGTTCTAGAGGTGTTTGAATGCATCCAGGCTAGGTTTTTATCACCTGGATGAGTGTAAGGCTCAGAGTATGCCTTAACTTATGACACAGCATTTTACAATCCTGTAATCAGTTCACTATTTGATTGAAGCGCTGTATATATACACACCTGCTTATCTGCAGGTGTGCTCTTCATTCGTTTCCAGTCAATGATGTCTGAACAGCATGTCCAGGCCGGTGAAATATGTCATTCCTTGACAAGCATGTTCACCTTGGGAGCAGGATCAGCCTGACCGACTAATATTTCAATGGCATGCATTTTATAAATCAGTCAAGCCAACCGCTTTAAGGACTAGTGCGATGATGGGTGCTAATTTCAGGTATATTCACCGCCTCACGTTTATCGAGTTGCTGAAAAAGACCTGCGAAATCAAAATTTAGCTTTAAAGATGTGATATGACGCATTCTTACAACAGTAATAAAGTTCCCAGGCAAAAATACCAGTCTCCTATGGTTAAAGACAGGTGATTATAATAGAAACATATTGTATCTGTATTCAGTTGTGTTCAATATTTGCTACCAGCCTTCAAAAACGGAGTTCACTTTGGTGTAATTACTTCCAAAAGTTTAGTCGGAGATCAGTGTTCATTTGTAATTTCAACTCTGCCTATCGGGTTTGCAGGTCCAGCTGTATTTCTCCTGTTTGCCAGAGGACAAGGTTCCCTATGTTAATAGCCCAGGAGAGAAATATCGCATCAAACAGCTCTTGTATCAACTGCCTCCCCATGACAATGAGGTAAGCTCAATTGGGATGTGATGGAGTATTATGCAAAAAAATGTAATGAACATGCTATCCAAAAGAAGAAAAGAAAAACTAATATCAGCATGAGGAGAACATCAGTGCACGAGGGAAGGTAGTGTTTTCCTGGACTGTATTGACAGCCTACCC
>JAODKS010000012.1:34381895-34392331 GCA_028877415.1 Sciades dowii | reverse complement strand
GACGATAGCTTGTGTGTAGCATGTAGCATGGTAACCTGATGTGAGATGGCCAGCACCAGATGGAGAACTCACAAATCGGTAAGCAGCCGATTATATATAGAAACTCAGTGCATGCGCATGTTTATGTATATGTTTGTCCATACTAGCTATAAAGCCTATTTATTTATTACATATGTGAATACAGGTATATAAATGCAATGTGCCACAAGTGACAGCTTAAAGCCGAGTGTGAGTTTATAGCGGAGCGGAGTGAAGCGTAGCGTGAGCTACTGGAAAATTAAATTTGTATCTTTATTTACATGAGATAGATGGGTTTTTATCCAGTGCTTATTTTTAATTTGCTTTTTAAAAAATAATGTGGAATTATTTCCTAACACGTTTTACACTCCTTGGGAGCTCTGCTTTTAGGCAGTGCTGAAATATATATATTAGCTTTGAATGTCTATACTATTCTAACTAATTGGCTTGCATGACCTGAATCCCTTTTCTATGGATGGTGTTGGAATATTGTTGGCACAGCATCAGGTTTGAGTCTGATGTGCCCTGTGTAGCTCAAGAACTTGGCCTGTAGATTCCTTTCAAAATGGTTCAAATGGTCCTTGCAAATAACAGAATTTCTACCAAAGGAGAGTATTTCTAAAGTCTGACCTATTCCCAATTTGTTCCCAAGCCATTGTTTAGCAATTCGTTTACGTTGCTCAGTTGTCGGCAGTGGAACACAAAAAATGCTTTCCCTTGTTATCATGTTTATTATTTTTGCAACCATAGGCTTTACACTCTGTTGTTTTTCAACAATGTTTTGTATGTCTGTCTACATCATGGTGGTAGGAGCAGCAAGCCTATCAAGATACAGGAAACTTATCAACGATTCTACATTGTGCTGACCTTTGAAACTGCCCACAAAATGGCAACATGGCTGCGCCCTTGAATGAGCAGGAATACAAAAGAATTTTAAAGCACTGCTTTATGTGACATAGTGTAACAGTACAGGGGAGTCAAAATGTATTCATGCAAAAGGTATAATATTTCTAACTTATGTTTATTTTTTTGCTGTGGGTCCCCTTTAAGCAAAGATGAAGAGCTTCGTCATTTTTAGGAGGCAGCTGGAGATCTTATGGTGAATCACATCTATATTCAGCTCTGGTATGCAGTTTATAGTCAAAACACACCTACTCTAAGAAAAAAAATTGTCCGTGCCAGTTATTATGGCAACCCCTAACTGTACAAACAATACAATTTTTCTGGGAATTCATAACTATAAACATTAACTATGATATTAATTGCCAGTGTTGATAGACACTGTAATGAATACAAGCTAGCCAGCTAAAATAACTGGAAATGGTGAACTTGAAGTCTTGTACATAAACCTTCAAACAGATTCCATTTGAATGCTGAAAATAAGATTGATATGTTGTCATATGGTTTTGTCTTGACTTTATTCATGTCTTTTTAATTGTGTTTTATTTCTGTATGTTTTTACTCAATGTTTATTATTGGTTTTAAGTAATGTCTTGCTCTTTACATCTATAAGCCATGCTCCATTGGAAAATTTTTATTTCCCTCAAGGGACCATCATACCCAATTGTGGATCTTCCCCAAACTGTTGCCACAAAGCTGGAAGCACAGAATTGGACAGAATGTGTTGTATGCTGCAGCATTATACAAGTAATTTCTCTTCATTGGAACTAAGAGGCCTAAACCCGTTCCAGCTTGACAATGCACCTGTGCTCTAAGTGAGATCCATAAAGACATGGTTTGCCAAGGTTGGAGTGGAAGAAATCCTGCAGAGAGCCCTCACCTCAACCCCACTGAACAGCTTTGGGATGAACTGGAATGCTGACTGCACACCAGACCTTCTTGACTGACCAGCGCCTGATCTCACTAATACTCTTGAGACTGAATGGGAACAAATCCCCACAGCCATGTTCCAAAATCTAGTGAAAAGCCTTCCCAGAAGAGTGAAGGTTATTATAATAGTTAAGGAGGACTAAATTTGGAATGGGGTGTTCAACAAGCACATATGGGTGTGATATTCAGGTGTGCACAAGCTCCAAATATCAATCCATCTAATCACTTCGGAAGGTTTACATCTATTATGTCCAAATACATACCCAAATATGGTTTGGGTGGCACCTCATTCTATGTATATGTCTGAAGGTAGGCCAATCCTAGTCTTGAAATATCATAACAAAGGACAAGCATCATCAAACTACCTGCCCATACTATGCCATGTTGAATGAGCTTGTGTACATATATTTGTAGTGCATAGAAGAGGATCACAAATATGTAAAATGCTTGGCATTATAGCTTAAAAGGTGGGAATCAATGGGCTCAACAATATAAAATCTATGTATATTGTTGCAAATCCATACATGATGCTAGCATAAAACATACAAGTAAATACAGCTATAAGAACAACTACACTACACTGCAACCCCACAATAATTAACTTTTTACAACAAATTTTTGCATATAATAAACTAAGTTCATGTCCCCCGCCTTTAGTGATGATGAGTCGAAGTCTTCAAAGAAAAAAATCACTGTGTCACATCCAAGCGCATTAGCACTTGAAGTGCGCAGTGTGCCCCACAGATTACAATGCATGCATGGTGCCATTAGGACTAATTACAATACTATGCACCTGTTCCAGATTAAAGTGCAATCACAGCGCGTGCTTATAAAGACTCTCTAAACACACAGACTTAATGAAGTATACACACTGTACCTAGTGTCTCATGTTCCCAAGCCTCATATCTGTGTATTACCTTTCTGATTTTGACTTTGTTTTGTGTATGTGGACTCTGCCTTTCGTCTTTGCCTCCACCATTCTATTTGTGTCTTGCATGACCATTGCCTGTTTCACGACCCAACCTTTGTCTTACGTTTTTGAACCGTTTGCTTGCCTGTTTGTAAATAAACACTCTTCCTGCAATTATATCTGTCATTCACCTGCTTACATGACACACTGAGCCATGTGTTCCTCTTCCCTCTAGAGACAAGCAATAAGTTATCAAGTTTACAGTCAAGTTAACAATATGTGTTTATCATAAAGAAGAAGAAGAACAGCAACAACAACTTTATTTATCACACGTACACTTAAGCACAGTGGAATTCCTCTCTGCATTTAACCCATCTGAAGCAGTGAAAACACATATGCACACATACATGAGCAATGAGCACATGCACGCATACCCAGAGCAGTGGGCAGCTATGCTACAGTGCCCAGGGAGCAGTTGGGGGTTAGATGCCTTGCTCAAGGGCACTTCAGCCCAAGGCCACCCCATGTTAACCTAACCGCATGTCTTTAGAACATAAAGCAAAGGCTTAACTAACCTAGCTTAGGTGTCAATCACTAACACTTATGAAGAACAGTGATCAAAGGATTGATAAAAGGACAAGATGACTGCTGATAAAGCTAAACTTAACATCTAGTTAAAACGTACCAGTGCCATTTTTATACCCCCCTCCCAGCCCTGTGGTGCGACATAAATGACATTATTTGCAACACATGAATTAACTGAATGGTGAAGATTTAGAAAACATGTGAGTCAGTGGGTGGACATTGACAATGATACGCCAGTAACCACCACCATTTCCATAACAGACGAAGAAATCATTGCCTCCATTCATGATCCTTTAACTCAGTCAGTGAACTGCGATAGTGACTCGGAAGGAGAAATTCATGATCAGGAGAATGTGCCTAAAACTTTGCATATATGTGAGTGTTTGGTGTGGCATGGTGGTGTATTGGTTAGCACTGCTGCCTTACAGCAAGAAGGTTCTGGGTTCGAGCCCAGCGGCCGATAGGGGGCTTTATCTGTGGAGTTTGCATGTTCTCCCTGTGTCCTTGTGGGTTTTCTCTGTGTGCTCCGGTTTCCCCCAAAGACATACAGTTAGATTAACTGGCTACTCTAAATTGCCCATAGGTGTGAATGATTGAGAGGAGAAAACCTCTATAACTAGAAAAGCACTCAGAGAGTGCAGACCTCCGCCAAGCAGCTCATTTCACCACATATTGAGACTTACACCTAAAATGAGATACTAATTCTCACATACGAGATATTGTGTCATATGTGTGAGATAAAAAGTCATAGAAAAATGAAAAAAAAAAAAAGTAATTTATATTAATTTATTCGTCATATTCAAAAGTTATATACCAATAGGTTACAACATGACATAAGCATCACACAACAATAAATACTAAATTCAATCCAATGAAAAACAAACAAAAAAAAATCTTTATTACATGAAAGATAACATCAAAATTATTGAATCTTCAAAGAAACACACTGTATCGTGGTCAGAAAAATAAGTGTCACAAACTTTGACTTCTGCATCCATAGAACCTCTTATGTACACATGGTCAAGAAGGGTTCCATAGTCAGTAGTTGGTACCAGCACTTGCTGACTGAAACCCAGCCTTTCCATGATTGAGATGATGTTGTGCTGTGGTGTTTCCAGCAGGTCGAAGTTGAAATCTCCCAGGATCACAGTGGCTATGTCCTCAGGGAGAGACCTGATCAGGGCTTTGTAACTTCTGGGTGAAGACAGCAGGGGCAGCAGAAGGTGGTCTGTGCAGGGTTACTATGTTAACTTGTGTGCCAGATATTGTCACAGAAACTGCTGTGTGTTCCAGTCCAGTGACAGCCAAGTGAAGGTTCTTGGGCAAAAGTTCCTGTTTGACAACTGTCATCACGCCACCCCCTCGGCCAACTGCAGCAGTTCTGTCTGCTCTGAAACTTTGTGTGCCTGGGATAATCAAGTCAATATCTTGCTGTTGTTTCAGGAAGGTTTCAACATAGCAGAAGACATCAAAATTTTGCACAGTGTCATCCGCCTTGAGATCTTCTAAATGTTCCAGGTAAGAACGTACGTTAAGTAGGCGAATGTTCAAGCAGTGAAGTGTATCAATAGAATCTGCAGTACAGGGCAGTACTTTCTGTCTGAGGCGGGTCATTTCCTTCACTACAGCAGGGTTGACATGAATGGCAGCTGCATCAAATCCAAGAAGAAAAAGGCCAGTCAAGTTCTTGACACGACTGAGGGCAACGTAGGCCTGACCTGGCATGAAGTTGCCCCTGCCTTCCATTAACACGACCACTTTGTCCAGTGTTTTTCCTTGGACTTTATGGATAGTACAGCCCCAAGCCAATGACAGAGGAAACTGTGTCCTTTTAGCTTCTACCGACCGTCTTCCTCGTCCAACAAAGAACTGCACATCCTGTTTTGTGATGGGCACTGCCGCAGGATATGACCGTCGGTACTGGCTTCCAGCAATGGCCTTTCTACCAACTCTTTCGCTGTCAAACTCTACCAGTATGATATGCACATCAGGTCCTGTGTGGTCAATCCCAACAACAGTGCCACACACACCATTGGCCAGCCTGTCAGACACGTCGATATTGACTGTGACCATCACTCTGGTGCCAACAGCTACTGACACTACCTCTCTCAAACCTCCAGTGTCAGACGGTTTGGCAGAAATGTTGACATCTATGATTCCTGTCTGGACATCTTTTTTCTGATCAATGGCTTTGATGTCAAACACTTGTGTTGGTAATTGCCTAAGGTGCTCACTATTGTGGTTATCAACTTCCTTATTGGTTTTGAAGACATGCAAGGCTTGGGTTGGATAGTTTGCATCTGTCTTCAAAACAACTCTTGACTTCAACAAAGCGATGTCCTCTGCAGTGCAGCTGGCTGTCCTTACTCGCATCAGCAGCTGTGCAAACTGTCTGTCATCCTTCTGACGCATGCTCTCTGTTAGTTCCAACATCTGGACGTTTTCTTCCCACAGACAGCCATGCAGTCTGGCATAGCTGTCAGAAGGAGTAGCAAACACATGGTTTTGGCCAACAGGCTGCAGTTGAAATAGGTCACCAACAGCCAAGATGCTCACGCCTCCAAAACGGGAATCAGAGTCAGAGTTGCCACAGATGTCCTGCAGTCTGCGATGGATGTGGTAGAGAAGATCTGCTCCGACCATTGACACCTCATCTATGATAAGGAGTTTGAGTTTTCCCAAGCGAGAGCGGAGAGCGTTAAGCTTTTCACTGCTGGCTGGCTGGTATTCTTTTTTGCTCTTAGGACCACAGCTGAAGCCAAGAGATGAATGCAGGGTCATCCCTTCGATACCAAATGCAGCTGTTCCAGTAAAGGCAGTAAGCAAAACTGGCAGTTCATCAGGTTCGAAGTGTCCAGAGAGAGGCTTGAGCAGTTTCATCATTTCATAATGCACCAGCTTGATGACGTGGTGCTTTCCCACTCCTCCAGGTCCACTCAAGAACACTTTATACTGTGGCATGGGCTGGTCATGCTTGAGAGCGAGTATGGCCTCTTTACATCACTTTCGATGGAACATAACCTCCTTTTGCTTGGTATTCAAGGAGTGCATCATTGTTCTGTACTCCTGAGGGCTCATCAGTGCTTTGTTCACCTCGGCTGAGAACCGTGCATGGAGTTCAGAGTGATTGGCAGGTCCGGAGGCTGGTGCTAAGTCAGGATTTTCATGATCCTCTTCAGGCAGCTCTCTCTCCCTGATGACTCCCTCAGCCTCTTGCTCAGCTTGCTGGAACTCTACATTGGGAGCAATACCATCCCAGCCATCCTTTGGTGGACCCATGCACTGTAAGTCTTCATATGCCCTGTCAATTTCATCAGCATTGATGCTGAACAGGGCTTCATTCTCTTTTACGTGATCCTTGGTCTGGTCATAATGGGCCTTGAATGAGGGAAAGTCACCTCTCAGGTCACACTCTTCATCATGCCATGGGAAGTACAGCATGAGGAGGTTTCTGTATTTGTCTTCCCCCTCTTTCTTTACTTTGTGAAACCTGATGATACAGTGACGCCTTCGCTTCCTCGTGTGACCAAGGCCATTTTTCAGTCTGATGACAGTTGGATTTTGTTGCTGTTGTCATCATCCTCATCATTATCATCCCCATCATCATCACTGTCCTGCAGCACATCTGGGATGTGGTCAGGTGACTCGCCAGGCGCATCTCCTCCACCAGCAGTGTAAGTGGCTGCAAACTCTGCCAGGGACATGTCCTCCAGCTCATCTGGTCGGGCCGCATACCTGTCCAGTGGCGAGGTGCAGAAGATGTTTTCATCTTCATTGTCCAGTTCCTGAAGCTGCTTTTGTGGCTTTAACATTGAGACTCGTTTGTCCTTTGGTGCTGTATTCACAAAAACAACTTTTCTGCTGGCTCTTTTTAAAGGCAGAGAGAGCAGTCTGTATGCAGCCTCCTGTGCACTGACTTCTCTGTTGTTGAGGAATGCTGAATCCACTTTTCTCAACTTGGATTTCAGGTCGTCGTCTCGGTTTTCTTCTGCAACCTTCTTCAGCAGCTCACTCATGAGCTTGCCATGTTGGCTTGCTATGTTTGCAGGATGTCTGGGTTGTATTGGTTGACCCATCTTTCAGACGTCTGACGTCCGAGTACAGTGCTTGTGCCAGACTTCATCAGCTTCAGCATCTATTGGTACAACAAAGGGTTCACGTCTGCCTTCATCATGAAAGCTTCATAACTGATGTCTTCAGGAATCTCCATATCTGCCATGACTTTGTCTACTCTCTTAAACAGTTCTGCCTTCACTTTCATGTCCCTCTCAGCAAGCTCAGGGTCATCTGCTGGCCTGGCGATCACTGTCTCACTACTTGGTGGATGAGGGAACCTGAAGCGGCAAGAACCTCCTCTTCAGCAAGTGGCAGAGTGCACATGTTTCTGCACTGACAGAATGAGTTTTCTTAGGTCACTGTCTTCTTCCTCTGGAATGGCACATGTTTGATACTTGTCAGTGAAACTGGCCACTTCTTCATCACTGTTGACATCCAGTTTTGGAGCGTCCTTGATCCAGAGAATGGTATGCGCATGAGGAGATCCCCTGGCTTGGAATTCTATTCTGATCATGTAATCATGAAGCTCACCAATAGGATTGGCTTTACCTCCTATGAACTCCTTGAAAAAGAGATCCAGCCGGTGTTTGAATTGTCGGGCTGCTGTCACAGGGTTGGTGTGAAGCCAGTTGCATTTTTCTTCCCATGGCATGTTCTTCACGACATCTGCTGTTAGATGTTTCCCATATTGGTGCGCGATGCTCTGGATGATTTCTGGCCACTGCATGTCCGCTGCTGACATGGGTTAAGAACCATGTAGGGATTCCCAGCTGTCGGACCATGGCCAGCAAGTCCAACAGAACAGTGTTCCAGTATGCTGGTGATCCCCGGAGGTTCTTCATGAACTTGAATGCGGCATCAGTCCGCAGCATTGCTTGGACATTGTCACTGTTTTTCATGAGACCCACATTGATCCTTCTATTCTGGAAGGTCCGACCTCGTGCCTGCCTTAAAGAGATCTGGATGTCGTCGTTTACTTGCTTGGGATCTACTGCATACTGAGCAGCAAACAAGTAATCAATGTCCTTTGCAAACCTTCCATCCATGTGCAATAGGCGCTGGTTGAAGTACTTCCTTGGGGTTATTTTCTTCACTCTTTTTTCAGACAAACCTCCACGACCAAAGGGGTACTTGGAAGGATTGGACAGCTCTTCAAACTTTTCATCCGTCAGAAAAGCACACGGTTTCTGGTGTTCAGCAGGAGCTACAGAATATGTACTCTCAGATTCAACCAGCTGTTCTTCCTGTAACAAGGTGTCATAAGGAATGCCCCTGAGCTTGCTGTTATGCTCGAATGCTATCCTGTCTTCTTCATCTTCTAACTCCTGTTTTCTTTTCATATCTGCTTCTTGCCTGATATCAATCTCAGCATTCTGAAATGCCACATAGTGTAGTTCACCCAAGAGTCCTATCATGATTGTGTTGGTGCTTCTTCCTCGTCGAGAATGAATGTCATGCGGCCAGTGAGGTGTTATGGTATTGATGACTTCAATGTTGATATCAAGCATGTCAGAAACAGCTTGAACAGCCAGATTGTCTGCCCATTCACCACCTCTGAGAGCATCAACATAAAGGTGGAACTGTCTTTGCTGCTGTTGATTCAGTGTGTTCTATGTACGTGAAAGGCGAGGACTGTCAGTGTGTTGTAGAAAACCCAAGTAGTATGGCTTGAGCTCTGTGGACTCCAGGTAGTCAAGTAGCTGTGCCCTTATCTCTGGACCAGTCAGTGCTTGCACTCCTGCTGCTGGTAGGGAGACAGATACAGCATGGAAAAAACAGTTTCCATCACCAGGCACATCTTTCAGCTTCAATTTCCATCTCTTTGCCAGGTGTCTCAAGATCGTATAATCATCCCCAGTGGGCAGAGGCAACTGTGGGGCTGAGGATACAGACAAATTGTTGTCAGCTACTGTAACTGTTTCACCTTCATGGCTGACTTCCATTTCCTCATGACACACCTTTGCTATGGCCTCCCACAGGTCAGGATCATCATCTTCCCACTGACGTTCCCAATCAAGGCAAATAGTGATGTCCTTGTACAGTGGGTTGTTTTGTTGAAGCCATTGGAGAGCCTCTATCACCTTCTTGGGCCGAATGTATTCATGCATGTAATGACCCTTGTAGCTGAGTTTTCTTTTGAGATTCAACGGCACTACTTCAGCTGTACTTGGAAGCCGGGGCAACAGGGTTATAACTGGCTGTAGTTTTGATGGCACATTCACTGCACTTCCATGTATAGCTTTCTGTCCCCCTCTTGGCAATGCAACAAGCTTCATGAAAGGTATTCTCTGGCTTATCAGTCTCAATTCCAGAGGTCTCAGTTCCGCAAGGTCAGGTGATATGACATCAAGTTTGAAGCCATTGGCCCATGACTGGGTAGGGACTCGTCTGAGCTTCAGTGCACTATGACAGGTTTTGCATACCCAAGATTTAACATGGGTTTGTGCATCACCACTGGACTTGAGTATATTCTCTATGGCTTTGTTGTCTGGGTATTTGTCAACCTTCATTTCTTGGACTGCAGATCGATAATGAAGCCGATAACAGGAACAGCAGGGGTAAATTGGTCCTTCTTGTATCTTGGACATGAAAATGGCAGCGCTGTCATCAACTGTAACTGCTCTTTCTTTTTCTGTTGTCCTGCGACTTTGCCCCCTCGCTCTCTCCAGGTTTCGGTGTTTTTCAACAGTTTCTGGTGTAGCTTCTGCTCTGTGTCTCTGCATTCCAGCCCTGACAGATGCACGGCATGTGTATGCTGCCTCTGGTGTCTCTTCTGCTCTGTGTCTCTGCATTCCTGCCCTGACAGATGCACGACGTGTCTTTGCAGCTTCTGGTGTCTCTTCTGCTCTGTGTCTCTGCATTCCTGCCCTGACAGAGGCGCGACGTGTCTCTGCAACTTCTGGCATCTCTGATGCCCTCTGTTTTTTATAGAATAGAATAGATAGAATAGAATGCCTTTATTGTCACTATACACATGTACAATGAGATTAAAGCATCTCCAATAACAGTGCAAACAGCGTGTAGAGAGAGAGAGAGA
>JAODKS010000012.1:32367639-32382001 GCA_028877415.1 Sciades dowii | reverse complement strand
ATCTTGGGTTCATACTGTCTGCAATGAAATACAAGTCAAAGTAAATTTAGAAATCACTGCTTTCTTTTTTTTATTTACATTTTCCATACCATCCCTATTTTTTCAGATTTGGGGTTGTATAGATGTCAGAGTATGTTATTGGCAGAAACAGTCAATTTTGTCCAAAACTAGATTTGTCATAATTGTTACACTTTCCAGAAATCAGCCAGAGCCACATTTGATGAGTTTTCCCAGACTGCCATACATCACTGAGTACAGGTTCCTTTCACATAATGAAATTTTGAAAAAGACTTTCTGTTTTTCTTTAGATTTTTAGTCTTTTGACTGGTACTGTATAGCAAGTCTCTACTACAAACAGAGATATGATAAAAAAATAAAAACAAACAAACAGAAAAAGCAGTATTTGTTTCTGAATCATTAAGGGTTAAGATTTTAATTTTAACTTTAATTTGTTAGTTAAATAATAAATTCAAGTTAAAATTAAAGTTTTAACCCTTAATGATTCAGAAACATACTTTTGCAGTTTTTTTTCTTAAATCACATCTCTGCTATAGACTTTTATAGACTTTATACAGTACCAGTCAAAGGTTTGGACACACCTACTCATTCATAGGTTTTCACAAGCAAAGACAATAAGACATCTGTCTTTGAAGTCATACCTACAACAGCAGGGACGGATCCAGCCCAAGAATCTGACAGATGCACATGTGTAGAAATATTTTCACTAATTTTACTAGACCGCTATGGATTTTCACAGGGGCATAAAGCATGCCAAGCCCTTTCCAAAGAAGACAGCCACAGCCTGCTATTCATCCCCAAAGCCCTGCGTGAGCATGACTCACTGAAAACTTTAATATGAGTTCTGGCTCCATCCACGTGGGCACACAGGGATTTAAAAATTCATAACTCGGCCACTGAAAGTCCTAGCCCTACCAAACATTACAGGCACCTCCCTCTTCCTGAGACCCTTCGAAACAGCCCAGGCTCAGCCCAGTACAAACGCGGCTCGGCCCATTATTCACCCTCGAACCCCCCTCGCAATCATGGCTCACCGAAAACTTTAATATGAGCCCTGGCTCAGGCCGAACGTGCACGCAGAGATTTAAAAATTCATATCTTGGCCACCAAAAGTCCTAACCCCGCCAAACTTTATAAGCACCTCCCTCTCCCTGACATGTTTCGAAACAGCATAGGCACAGCCCACTATGACTGCAGCTTGGCCCATTATTTGTGGCAAATTTTGAATTTCAACCTCTTCCTGGAGCATTTTATTGGTTTGACTTAGGTTCTTTGTCTCAGGTCACACTATACATCACTGACGATGTGTCCCAGTGCATCTACAGATGTATCTATACAACACTGTTCGTCTGGTAAGTCCAGTGACCACCCTCCGGAACAGGCTGGGTGACGACCAAGAATAGTGACAACTGGAGAGACAGTGACAGCACAGAAAGATGGCACCCAGGGCAGGAAGGGGTAGCAGCCCAATCTGCAGCTTCTGCAAAGAAGAACCCTCGCAAGTTACAGATCGGCCCACAGAAAAATACCCACAGGGTGCCCGGGGGGGAGGATGAGCACCCCAGTAGGACAGACCTAACGATGATGACCTTGGATAACGAATCATTGACTATGGCAAGTAGATGCATCTGTGGCAAGGTCTGTAAGAACAAACGGGGCCTAAAAATCCATCAGGCCCAGATGAAATGCTTGGTACAGGAGAGTGTAGCACAGCACACAGGACCAATGCCTGGTAAGACACAGGAGGAGACCAGCCCGGAGACAACCCAAAGAACCCAGAACCTCCAAGTGCTCAACACTCCAACCCCAAGCAGAATAGTCTCGCAACATCGGATCAAGTGGCCTCCCTCAAACCAGCAGAGGCTTTGGCAACAGTTTGACAAGGATGCATCCAAAATCATCAGTACAACAGCAAAGGCTGATGCAGAAGGCCGCCTCCGGAACCTGACCACCATCATTACAAGCTTTGCAGCTGAGAGGTTTGGTGTTGAGGAATCCAAGATAGTTAAGTCCACTTACACCAAAAACCATAGGGCTCACAAGATCCAGCAACTATGGAAAGAGCTGTGAATGCTGACAAAGCAGTTTAAGGCAGTGGCTGAGGAGGAGAAGCCACCGCTCACTGAGCTCCGTTATACCATCAGGAGGAAGCTTATGACCCTGCATAGAGCTGAATGGCACAGGAGGCATAAGATTGAGAGGGCCAGGAAGCAAGCCTCCTTTTTAGCCAAACCCTTTGGCTTCGCAAAGCAGCTGCTAGGGCAAAAGTGCAGCGGGCGTCTTGATTGCTCTAAGGAAGAGGTAGAGCTATTCCTGCAGGACACCCTGAGCGATCCAGAGTGACAGAAGGAACTAGGACCACAAACAGCCCTCCTGGAGGTACCAGCCCCTCGAGCCGAATTCAACACCTCAGAGCCTACCTGGAAAGAAGTTCAAGAGGTAGTAACAGCAGCCAGACTCAGCTCTGCTCCAGGCCCCAGTCAAGTACCCTACAAGGTGTACAAATGCTGCCCAGGGCTCCTCTGAATCCTATGGAAGATGCTGCAAGTGATTTTGGAGAAGAGGAACTGTAGCAGAACAGTGGAACCAGGCAGAAGGTGTTTGGATCCCAAAGGAGGAGAATTCAACCAAGCTGGAGCAATTCCGGATGATTTCACTTCTTAGTGTGGAGGAAAAGATCTTTTTCAGCATTCTAGCCAGAAGGATGACTGACTTCCTCCATAAGAACAAGTACATTGACACCTCAGTACAGAAGGGTGGTATCCCTGGAGTGCCAGGGTGCTTAGAACACAGGAGTGGTCACTCAGCTGATCAGGGAGGCACGGGAGGGAAATGAAGACTTAGTAGTGCTTTGGTTGGACCTTGCTAATGCATATGGGTCAATCCCCCACAAGCTGATTGAGACCACGCTTGACTGACACCACATTCATCATAAGATCAAAGACCTCATCCTGAATTACTATGACAATTTCAGGCTGAGAGTTAGATCAGGGAGCATAACATCTGGATGGCATTGGCTCGAAAGAGGGATAATAACTGGGTGCACAATCTCCGTGATCCTCTTTGCCCTCACCGTGAATATGTTGGTTATGGCTGCAGAGACAGAGTGCAGAGGCCCCCTGTCCAAATCTGGAACCCAGCAGCTCCCCATCAGAGCCTTTATCGACACCCTGACGATTACCACCACATCAGTCCCTGGATGTAGGTGGATTCTCCAGGGCCTGGTCAAGCTCATTTCTTGGGCTAGAATGAGCTTTAAACCAGCAAAATCCAGGTCCATGGTCCTGAAGAAAGGAAAAGTAGTGGACAAGTTTCAATTCTTTATGGATGGTGTACCAATACCATCAATCACTGAGAAGCTAGTCACCAGCCTAGGTGAGGTTTTTGACTGCAGCCTCAAAGACACAGCATCAGTCCAGACTACCATCAAGAAGCTTGAAACCTGGTTGTCTACAATAGGCAAGTCTGGTCTACCGGTACCTGGTAAGTTCAAGGTATGACTGTACCAGCATGGCATTTTGCCCCACTTCCTCTGGCCTCTGTTAGTGTATGAGGTGACAATGTCTACATTTGAAACTCTGGAGAGAAAGATCAGCTGTCATCTTTGAAGATGGCTGGGTCTGCCTCATAGTCTCACCAGTGCAGTGCTCTACAGCAGGAGCAACAAGCTTCAGCTTCCCATCAGCAGCCTGGAGGCGGAGTTTAGAGTCTCTCGAACAAGGGAGGCTCTAGCCTATCACAACTCTGGGGACCCCAGGGTGGCATCAGCAGGCATTGTAGTGTGGATGGGCAGGAAGTGGAGAGCGCAGGAGGGGTTGGAGGAAGTGGAGTCCTGGCTGAGATACAGGGCACTGCTGGGCACAGTGGCAACCGGGCGAGGAGGACTGGGAGCCATCCCATAACCACGATATAACAAGGCTTGTGGCAAAGTCAGATGTCACCTAGTCCTGGAGGAGATCCGAGCAGGTGTGGAGGAAGTGAGGATGAGCAGGATGGTGAACATGCAGCAGCAGGGGGCATGGATGAGGTGGGAAGGAGTGCTGGAGAAGAAACTGAGTTGGAATGACATCTGGAAGGCAGAACCACAGCACATCAAGTTCATGATCCAAGCTGCCTATGATATGCTCCCCAGTCCAGCCAACCTGCACACCTGGGGCAAGAGTAACAATCCAAGTTGTCCACCCTGGGGGGGACCTTGGAGCACATCCTGAGTAGCTGCCCAGCAGCCCTTGGGGAGGGCCGATATCGCTGGTGGCATGACCAGGTCTTGAGGACAGTGGCAGAGGTCATCTCTCGGGCAATGGCCACCAATAAACACATTTGCAGCCAGAGGAAGATCGCCTATGTAAAGACTGGAGAGAAGCCACAGCCAAAGTCCTCACCATCAGCCAGCCTGCTCTCAATGGCATCAGACTGGGAATGCTGGGTTGACTTGGGCAGACAGCTCAAGTTCCCAGACTTCATAACGCCAATATCCCTGAGACCAGATGTGGTGCTAACATCTGCATCTTTCAAGCAGGTCCTCTTACTGGAGCTGACAGTCCCTTGGGAGGACCGCATGGAAGAGGCCACTGAGCACAAGCGGCTCAAGTATCAGGAGCTCATTGAGGAGTGCCAGAGGAGGGGCTGGAAAGCTCGCTGTGAGCCAGTCGCGGTGGGGTGCAGAGGCTTTGCTGCCCGCTCCCTGTGCAAGATCTACACCCTGCTCAGCATCACAGGAGCAGCAAAGAGGAGAGCCATCAAGTCCACCTCAGAGCTATTAAAATAATTTAACTAGATAGTAGCCTACAGGGTAAGTCAAGTGTGACAGCCTTGTGACTTAATTTTGTTTGCAGCCATGATGTATCACCATCCTGCCATAGCAAAATTTATGGTCACAAGCCACTCTTGCTTTCAATTGTCCATCTAGGGAGGCCCTTAAAAGGTTTTATGTCAAGGTTATCTAAAGAGAAACTATGAAACCTTAACTAAACAGTGATGAGTTTCCCAAAAGCATCGCAGCACAAAGATCATTGTTAAATGGTAGAACAAGCAGTACAATGAACACTTTCTCTCCTAGTTAAGAAGCTTTTAGTGTTAAGAGGCTTTTGGGAAACCCACCACAGTTGTTGAAGAACTCCTGAAAAACTCTTGAAGAACACTTTATTCTAGAGAGCAAACTCACTTTATAACACTGCAGCATAAATAGATCTACTGACAGAACCTGTAATGCAGATTGTCACTTTCTTCTTATGGTTCAGTGCAATACCACAAGCATATTTATAAATTGGTGTAATAAATACAAAATATCCATATACATAATGTATTGGCATTTCCATTAATACTATAGTCTCCTTCACACCTGTGTCCTATTGTGTGTGGGTGCAGGCACTTACGGATGTATGCATGGAGGAAGACAGATTGCAGAAAATCATTAAAGCCAAATCGAGATGCTGGAATCAGAATCAGTAAACTAGCAAGAGTCAGGCGATTGGCAAACAACGTAGTGTAGGAATGACAAAGAGCGAGAAACGAGAAGAAAGTAGTAAGGGTCAGAATTGAAATGAGCAGTCAGAAAACCGCAAGGCTTGGTATGTACTGAGAGCAGAACGATACTTCACAAAGTTGTGTTTGAGAGGTGAGCTTATATGGAGGGACAGGTGATTGAGGAAATGACAGTCAGCTGTGATTCAGTAGGCAGGAGACAGAGGGCGCTGTGTGTTATGGGAGTTGTAGTTCAGGGAGTCCATGTTTGTAGTCTGCTGAGCTTCAGCGAGTTTACTGACAGACACCCCCCGAGGAGCTACCTCCAGGAGCTACAATCTTTCTGGGGTGACCCCTACCTCTGGGTGCTGGTTTACTAGGAAGTTGGTAGCCGAGTATGCACTGAAATGGGGTTAGTTGGGTGGCAGAGTGCTTCAGCGAGTTTTGTGCATACTCGGCTCAGGGCAGGAAGTGTGCCCAGTCCCCCTGGTTATGTATGCAATAGATTCTGGGAAAGCAGCTGATTTCCTGGTTCACTCTCTCTACTTGGCCATTGGATTGAGGGTGATAGCTGGAAGTGAGGCTCACAGACACCCCCAAACTCTCCATGAAACTTGTCCAAAACTTGGAAATGAATTGGGGTCCCCGGTCACTAACTATGTCTTCTGGGATGCCATAGTACTGGAAGACCTGCTGGAACAAGAGGTCCATGGTTTGAGAGGCTGTGGGGATGCCAGGCAGTGGGATGAGTTTCAGGGCTTTCGAAAATCTGTCTATGGTTACCATTATCATGGTGTTTTCTTGAGATGGAGGTAGGGCCGTGATAAAGTTGATTGCCAGGTGAGACCATGGACTTTGGGGAATGGGTAGTGGGCATAATTTGCCCGTGGGGGGGCTCTTGGGACCTTTGCTTGAGCGCACTCAGAGCAGGCGGTGATGAACTGGTTGATTTCTGATAACATCTTTTCCCACCAGTACCTGTTGCTTAGCATCTGGTGGGTTCGTTGGCTGTTCAGATATCCTGTGGCGGGAGAGATGCATGTGCCCAGGTGATGAGTTTACTACGGAGACACTTTGGCACATAGAGAAGACCAGGTGGGAGGTTGACTGGCAGGGTTTGGGGATGTGATGCATTGATTTCCTTGTCCAGGTGATGGCCTGCACAAAACATTGTGGTGGGACAATGGGATGGGAACCCGTTTCGTGGTGGGACAGCCCAAATGCCCTGGATAAGGCTTGACATTTTTGGACCCTGGACAGAACGAGATGGTGAAGTCAAAGTGCGTGAAGAATAGAGCCCACCTGGTCTGACAAGGGTTCAATCTCTTGGCCTTTCTGAGGTACTCGAGAGTCTTATTATCAGTAAGGATGGTGAAAGGGTGTGTTGCTCCCTCTAACCAGTGCCACCACTCTTCAAGAGCCAGTTTGATTGTAAGCAGCTCTCTATTTCCTACATCATAATTTCTCTCTGCTGAGGTTAGTTTCTTGGAAAAGAAGGCTATGGGGTGTAGCTTCTGTTTCTCCCCAGAACGTTGGGACAAGATGGCCCCTACTCCAGTGTCAGATGCATCTACCTCTACAATGAATGGTTTTGCAGGATTCAGATGCTGGAATTTCGGGGCTGACGTGAAGGGTTGCTTGAGTCAGTTGTAGGTTCCTCAGCCACTGGGTTCCAACATAGACTCTTGGGACCTTTCTTTAGTAGCAAGATTCGCGGGCCTGCCAGAGTGCTGAAGTTTCGGATGAAGTGACAGTAAAAATTTGCAAAGCCTAGGAAGCGTTGAAGATCTTTGATAGAGCAAGGTATTGCCCAGGATGTTACGGCTGAGACCTTGGACGAGTCCATACTGACTCCACTGGCACTGATGATGTAGCCCAAGAAGGAGATCCTGCTTTGGTGGAACTTTCACTTCTCAGCCTTCACGTAGAGGTTGTTCTTCAGTAGTCGCCTGAGGACTGCTCTGACGTGTTCCTGGTGAAGCTGGAAAGCTGATGAGTAGATGAGGATGTCGTCTATGTACGCAATGACATATCTACCCAGCATGTCCTGGAACATGTCATTGATGAAACACTGGAACACACTGGGAGCCGAAGAAAGGCCATAAGGCATGACCCGGTATTCGAAGTGTCCAGCAGTGGTGCTAAAGGCAGTTTTCAACTCGTCACCCTTCTTGATCCAGATCAAGTTGTATGCATTGCGTAGGTCGAGTTTCCTGAATATTTTGACGGTATGTAGTTGTTCTAGTGCTGTTGGAACCAAGGGAAGAGAATATGGATACTTGACAGTGACCTGGTTTAGACCTCTGTAACCTATGTAGGGCTTTAGCCTGCCCCCACGTTTCTCCACGAAAAAGAAACCAGCTGATGCGGGAAATTTGGATGGGCAAATATATCCCTGTTTGAGAGCCTCCTGTATGTAATCCTCCATGGCAGCGTGTTCCTTCTGGGACAGTTCCCCTCTGCCCCTGAATCTATGACAGCAGATAGAGTGTGAGTAGAGGATGCAACTTTCAGTATCACTGGTAACTGGAAAGACTTTGAGGAGTGCTTTCTCACCGGACTTGTGGAGGACACAGGTTGTTCGGTTGGGTTTGCGCAGGCTGGTCAGATCGGGCAGTTCCGGATGTTATGTTTGGCATTCCCGCAGTAGAAACACAACCCCTCCTTGCGTCGTCTAGCTCGCTCAGCATGGATTCGTCTAGTGTGGGATACCTCCATCGGTGCACTGTCCTCCAACAGCAGAGCAGTCCTGGCACAATCTTGAATTGAGTGACGGTGCTTAAGCAACTGGTCAAGACGGATGGCTAGATCTATGAGGGAATCGAGAGAAAGGTTCTCATCTCTACAAGCCAGTTTGCTGATGATCTCAGAACGGAGACCTTGGCGAAAGACTGCCTTCAGGGCGAGGTTGTTCCATCCACTGGCGGCAGTTAGTGTCCTGAAGTCCAGGGTGTATTTGGCTACACTGTGGTTACCCTGGGAACTGGCGAGTAGGCTCTCTCCAACCTCTATCCCCTCAGGTTCGTATACCCTCTTGAATAGCGAGAGAAACCATCCATATGATTTAGTTTGCTCGCCACCCTTGTTCCAGATTGCAGTTGCCCAGCGGAGTGCTTTGCCAGTGAGAAAAGACAAGAATTTAGCGATCTTATGCTCATCAGATAGGCTGGGCATAGTGGCGAAATATAAAGAACATTGTAACAGGAAACCTTTACATACGCTGACATCTCCAGCGAACTTCTCCGGAGTGGGGACTTGCAATGTTGGATCAGGAGGAGTCTCAGGGCACACGAGGAGGGCCTGCGACATCACCATTGCAAGCTGAGCCATCCGGGTGTTGAGATCGGCGAGTATCGCCGAGTTTGCGTTCTCCTAGCAAACGCCCCTGCATGTTTAAAGCAGTCTGTTTGGAATCCTCCGCTACATCCATGTAGGTGAAGTATCCTGTGAGGGTGCAGGCACTTACAGATGTATGCACTAGAGATGTTCCGATTCCGATACTGGTATCGGGAATACTCACCGATACCACCCATTTTATGGTATCGGTATCGGTGAGTACTTAACCAAGTCGCCGATACTTTACGTGCGATGGATTGGAGTTTCGTTGCTAAAAAGCAGATCTTAACATATATCAGGTATATACAATGAGATATATTACCTACACAAACTATTTTTTGCTTCTAGGACTTTTTTTTTTTTCCGTCCAAAAAATGACACCAACCACCATTTCCGGTTGTGAATACTAGCAGCACGAAATACCCTTGGAAGGTGAACTTACGATGCGTCTGTACAAAGAGCTGTTGAGGGAAAAATGCCTATGTGGACAATGCTAATTTTTAGTAATTAAAATGAAAGATCAATCAATACGTGATTATTTTCCAATGAATCGAAAGTGCTTGAAATAAGCTTTCTTTTGATACCAAATTTGATATTCCATCGGTAACAAATATTTTATGCCTATTTAAAATATGCTAAAATTACATTAGGCTATATGGGGAAAGCGCAATCTACTCCCTCAACGTCGCATAACATTGTCCTTACGTAATCGCGCTAAGCTTACTCTCTATGTGCTCTATGAGTAGCAGTTACTAAAACTATACGAAACTAAATAAACTTTCCGGAAAAGTTTCAACTAAGTTTGGATTATGCAACAATCTTGTTAAAGATAAAAAAACAAAAAATAACAATAAATTAGAATTTTTTTAGGCATTATTACTACCCCCATAGTTTAATTTTTTTTTCTTTTTATCATTTTTTGTCTCTACTATTCCGCAAGTTGAACAGGAAGTCGACTTTTACAAAATCATCATGTCGGCCGTCTGGCGCTATTTTAAAGTAACAAGTCCTAATGATAAGAAAGCCACCTGCAATATTTGCAACAAGGCCATTTCAAGAGGTGGAGCGAAGATTGAGACATTCAATACAACTAACTTATTAAAACACCTGAAGTCCACACACCCCGAGGCGCACAAAGAATGTCTTAGCCAACAGCATGCTAGCGCTACTGCCGCTAGTACTCGTAGTAAGGAGGGTCAGCAGGAAACAGTTGCTAGTTGCTTTCAACGACGGCAGAAATTTCCGAAAGATTCACCACGAGCGAATGCCATTACTCAAAAACTTGTTGAATTTATTGTTCTTGATGATCAGCCTTTCCAAGTGATTGAAAATCATGGATTTCAGCGTTTAATGAATTTTGTTGAACCACGCTACTGCTTACCTGCTCGTAAGTTAATATCCGAGACCGCTCTCCCCAAGCTGTATGAAAGTGTAAGTGACTACATTTCCACTATTTTAAAAGACTCCATGAGCATCAGTTTCACCACAGACATTTGGAACAGTGATGTTGCTCCAATGTCATTAATTAGCCTCACAGCTCATTGGATTGCTTTTAAAAACCCATCTTTGTTTGAACCTTCAAGTGCTGTGTTACACGCCAGCCAATTCCGTGGCTCTCACACAGCTGCAGCAATTGCAGAAGCCCTGGAGGTGATGCTGGAGAAATGGAAAATTGAGAAACATCGAGTACATGTGGTAATGCGAGACAATGCAAGCAACATGAAGAAGGCCATGACTGACTTTGGTGTTTCCAGTTTGGGATGTTTTGCGCATTCGCTACAATTAGTAGTACATGAGGGACTGCTATTGCAAAGAAGTGTCAATGATGCATTGGCGACATGCAGAAAAATAGTAGGCCATTTCAAGCACTCGCCACTAGCTACGTCCCGACTAGAAGATATACAGTCCGATATGAATATGGGATTGAAACGCCTGCAACAAGATGTATCGACAAGGTGGAACAGCTCATATTATATAATAGCAAAGTATGCTGGAACAGAAACGTCCTATTTCTGCTTATGTCTCAGAGTTTGAGCTTCTAGCAACATTGACAGCAAATCAGTGGGGCCTTCTGGAAAAAACTAAGAAAGTTTTAGGGCCTTTCGAAGAAATTACAAAACAGATATGCCATGTGAACTGTTCAGTTGCCGAAGTTATACCTTCAGTGGCTGTCTTACGAAAGGTACTCTCACGAGAGAATGAGGAGGATGCAGGTGTGAAAACCATGAAAGCCACACTGCTTGAATCTTTGAATAAAAGATTTGAACATTGTGAAGAGGAGAGTTTGTTTGCTGTAGCCACAATCCTTGATGCCCGATATAAAGACAGGTTTGTTTTAATATATCGCTACAGTTGTTAAAATACACTTCGAAACACTGTGATCACAAGAAAAACAATGTTATCATACTAGATAGAAATTTGGTATATTTTCCAAGTGACAGTGCAGACAATTATGAACAAAGTCAAAGATGTATATCATGTTTATTTGTTGCATAATCATACTTTAATTTCTAGTTAAATATATAGTCTTAGACTAAGAAATTAATGATTTACATACCCTATTATCCTATTATTCACTATCTGTACCAGCAAATAATACCATAAAAACAATAGCTAAATTGATAACATTACTTTAGGTATGATTTACTTTGTCTTTCCATGTAGCCAACTTAAGCCAAGGTCTCAAACATTTGTCTCTGCTGTTTCAGATACTTTAGCAGCTCTCAGAAGAAGGAAAGTGCAAAGGCAGCATTGCGCATAGAGGCCAGCAAAATTGAGGCTGAAAGTGTCCCATGTCCCCCAACCGATGATGAAACTCCCGCAAAAGTTCCGAAACTAACGCCAAGTACCTCAGCGGAACCACAGAGCGAGATAAGGGGGCTTTTTGATGAGATTGCCAATGAACATGAAGAAAACCCACATCATCAGTTCAGTGCAGTAAATGCTCAAATAGAAAAATACCTGGTAGAGCCTACCATACCAAACTCAAGTTGTCCATTTGCGTACTGGAATAACAACATGGTACGATTTCCCATTCTGGCTGAAGTAGCCAGTAGGTATCTGTCAGCGCCATGTACTAGTGTCGACAGCGAGAGACTCTTCAGTATGGCATCAAACATCATTGATGAGAAGAGAAATCGACTCAATGGGGATAAAGCAGAAATGCTTATTTTTCTAAAGAAAAATCTTCCATTGTACTTAAAACACAAAGGAGACTTTTAAAATTATAGCTTGATACAATACTGCATAAGAAAGATTAAATAGCTTAGACATGCTTTTGAGAATGTACTACAAGGAATATGTTCTTTTACATTGCTACAGTACTTCATATTAGTAGTACCAGATTCTGTCACATTTTGTTTAATGACCATGTAATTTGTAGCTACTGACATGCAATTATTAATTTGTCAGTTTGGTTGCTTTCTAAATTTAACTGATACACACTATTATAATTGACATGTAATTTGTCTTGTAAGTTGTAGCTACTGACAAATAATCTGATCAGTTTGGTTATTTTGTAAATTCTGATGTCCATTCTGTTGATAAAAATTGCTGTTCTTCAATTCTTCATTCACGTTAAATTTTATTGTTGGTGTCTGAAACTTATTGACTAAAATCAAATATTGAATAGTAAATTCACCAAATATTTATCAAGAAATTTGGAAACTGAACTAGAGTGTGTAGATTAGTTGGTAGCACAATGAGCTCAGTAGGAAGTAGTATTTAGGACCCTGATTCAAATCAATCTAAGGGACAATGCTTACACTCTAACTAATCACTTATCACCATATAGCCACAGTGCTCAAAAGCCTATTTGGCTATATATAATGTGCATAAAGAGAAACAACTTTATCAAATATTTCATTTATTTAGAAAATCATATCCATAAAAAGTTAAAAACAGTAATTTTTGTTTTTATTCATATTAGTATACATGAAGCATGCAACAAATGATATTGACTGGATACATAAAAGTATTAGCTGCGTAGTATACTACAAATATAATGTGCTGGATTTTTTTTTTTTTTTCATTTTTTTCCTCAAAACTTAACAATTCTTCATTATTAAGTATCGGTATCGGCAAGTACTCAAAATCAAAGTATCGGTATCGGCAGAAAAAAATGGTATCGGAACATCTCTACTCGCTACACTGGAAAAAATTGAAAACCGAATTTGAGGAGAAAATTCCTTAACAGTAGTGAAGTTATCTTGCCGCATGGACAGATATTTTTACTTGATAAGACGTCTTGGAATAAGTTGGTTGCAATCTAGAACTGGGTTTAATAATCTGAGTTGGTGTCTTGTATTCTTCTAACAGGAAATGCGAGATCGTTTCAACTGTTTTCAAGATATTATACAGTAATGTGCTAAGAGATCGTTTTTTGCAGCGTACAGTTCGATTTGGAAACCTGTTCCACTGAAATGTTTCATCTCTGACTCGCTGCTTTTAATCCCCCGCAAGTACGTGAGCAGTGAAAAGTGATGCATCTTATATCTTTACTGAGCAAAACCTGGGGATGAAAAGTCGCTAGCAACAAATCCACAGATTTCCTGGGTGGGTTTTTGTTTTTATTATTATTATTATTATTATTATTATTTTTTTTTTAATTGATGATAAATTAGCAGGTCGAGTGTGTGTGTGTGTGTGTGTGTGTGTGTGTTTACTGTCAGACCAGCCTCTGGGGGGGGAAAAAAAAAACCAGTGCTCTAAAATATCCAACATTGTGGGTACATGCAAGTGCTGCTGCACTCACACTGCCAAACTTATTTCTGTTCCTGGGGTTAAGAGCAGCATCGCAGTACAAACAGTGCACACTCCCTCACTAAAGAGCTCTCGCACAGGACCTCCCGTCTCAGCGCTCAGTCTTTACACTGGTGCGTTTGTGTAGAATTAAAAATCGCGATTAGATTAGAAATGACGCCTTGTCTTGAAGAAAGGAATGAACACACACCTGGCAGCCAATCAGCAGAGAGCATGATGAGGGGTCATGCATAAGTGTGCAGGAGGGGGTGTGTGTGTGTGTGTGTGTGTGTGTGTGTGTGTGTGTGTGTGTGAGAGAGAGAGAGAGAGACGTGCGCCACACAGAGCAAAGAAGTGAGTGTGGAATACAATACACACTGCCAGCTGACTTTATCATAAAACATTTCCCTCTCAGCACTTTTCACGCACATCAGCTGCACATTAGCCTGCAATGGAGGGGCGTGTGTGCGTGTGCGCGTGCGCGTGCGTGTGCGCGTGTGTGTGTGGGACTCCAACATACACTCAGTGTTTATACAGATGTGTTCAATGAAGAACACGAAGGGTAGAACTTTCTTGCCATGCCGTCTTCTCTCTATCTATTTTTATTGCTTTCTGTTTCTTGATTTCTCTTGTCCTTCCTTTCTTTCTTTCTGCCTTTGTTTTTCTTTTTCTCTTTCCTTTTTCTTTCTGCCTTTCTTTTTCCTTCTTCCTCTGTTTTTCTCTTTCTTTCTTTCTTTCTTTCTTTCTTTCTTTCTGCCTTTACCTTCTTCCTCCTCTTTCTTTCTGCCTTTGTTTTTCCTTCTTC
>JAODKS010000012.1:27538956-27551010 GCA_028877415.1 Sciades dowii | reverse complement strand
CTTCCACATACAGTACCAGCCAAAAGTTTGGACACAACTTCTAATTCAATGTTTTTTCTTTATTTTTATTAATTAAAAGATGCTTCATGTCTTAAAGTAATGATGGTTGGACATCATTTCTCTTTACTTAGTTGAGCAGTTCTCAACATAATATGGATTACTACAGTTGTGGAATAGGGCTATTTACTGAATTTTTATTGTTTACTATTTACTGTTCGATCTCAAACACATTAAGAAGGCAAGAAATTGCACTAATTCACTTTTGACAAGGCACCTGTTAATTGAAAAGCATTCCAGGTGACTACCTCATGAAGCTGGTTAAGATAATACCGATAGTGTGTGAAGCGTCATCAAGGTAAACGCTGGCTACTTTGAAGAATCTAAAATATGAAGCATATTTTGTTTTTAACACTTAATTCCATCTATGTTCCATATGTTATTTCATAGTGTTGATGTCTTCAGTATTGTTCTACAATGTAGAAAATAGTTAAAATACAGAAAAGCCTATGAATAAGTAGGTGTGTCCAAATTTTTGACTGGTACTGTGTGTATAAGTAAGGGCTTAATGCTAAGGGATCAGGGTATAAGGGCTTAATGCTAAGGGATCAGGGTATACGGTAAGGGCTTAATGATATCTCTGCCTGACATAAGCATGTTTTATGTTATGGGTGTGTTCCTATAATTATACCACTGAAACTCAGGGATAATGAAACCTGCAATGAAATGTCCATCTTGTTCCTCACACCTCAGTCCTACAAGGACCCGAAACCATAATTAAAACCATTTAGAGTATCTCTGAAATCCTTTTAAAATGCTCTTCTGTTTTTCCCTGATTCTGACCTGTGCTCGAATCATCTTCTGTAGCTCCACTGGGACAGACACTTTTTGCCTGGGGGTGTTCAGAGCCCATGGCCTTTTGGCTCTTTCAGTTCATGATTGTGTTCATTAGCTGTGACCTCTGACCCCTTATTCCCATTTCACTCATCTTACAGGGAATAATTAGGCAGGTTACATAACCTTGGGCAGTGACATGTCATTGGGCTCCACTTCCCCATCACTCAGCTTCTTTGTTCAGTAGCTCTGCTTATGACGCTGCAATTATTGTGTATTATTCATGAGCCACTCATTCCTTTCAGACTTCGTAACACAATTACACACACAACTGAGGCCCAGACAGTAAGGTAGCTAGAATTAGCACTACACAAGTGTGTATAATGACAATGCTGTGAAACCATGTAGGACCAGTTCTTGGGTTAGATAGTTAATGTTGCATTTGCTTTTCTTTTTAAGATTTACCTATTTAAGAGAAACCTGTTGCCGAGACTGGGAAAAGAACTGTGACATTTAGCTAGTGGTACATTGGAAACTGTAAAGTTTATCAGGTTTTTTTTCCCCCACGTTCACATCTGGATCAGTTTGCCTCGCGTATGTAATTAATGGTTAACAAGGGTGTTGCTGGATATACTGTATATTTCCCTGTCTATACATTTCAGTGCTATTTTGGTAGGAAGCCAACCCACAACACTAAACACAATTTAACGAGATACACCAGAAATCGTGAAGTATATATATAATAAAATACCACAACTGTTGAAGTGGGAACGGCAGACGAAACAACATATACATAGACACTAGTTGTCTGACTCCAGAGGCTCGTTTGGATGGGTGTTTTCTCCTAATCATCATCTCAGACACTCTGAGACGAGCCAACCACAACACGGGCTGAGTTATAACACTACGCCAAGGCGAACATCACTCCACATCAGAGTGCTCACCACTTAATAAACAGACTCTGTTTTATTTGTAGACTGTGTGAAAAGTCAGTTAATAAATGCTGTGTGTGCCAAGCCTGATGTGGCACAGAAACATCGGAGTAACACTGCAAAAATAATTTTTTTTTTTTTTTTTAAATGCAGGAGGACATGGAAGCAATATCCCTTAGAAATCACGTGCAGGGAATTCAGATGATGAATCATGCTCCACACATGTAGAATAACCTGAGGGTTTTTATTCAGAGTCACTCAGCTGTTTGTTTTGAAATGAGACCTGGGTTAACAATGTATATATATTCACGCACAGGACTGTACAACCCGGGACAGATCATTTATTAGTACTAAGAATTATTAATTATTTATTTAAACTGTGTTTAATTCATAGCCAAGTCAGGGATGTGTCAGTGAATGAGGGCGAAATGGAGACACCAAGAGATCCCTCTCGTTCCCAGAGAGTCTGCTTCCCAGCTGCTCACACAGAAACCACCAGCAGATGTCTGGCCTCAAGATCAAGAGGATTGGAGGAGACCCCTTATATGCGTTACCCACAGACACCCCACTCCAGTGCACACAATCAGATATTTTCTTACACACACACACACACTCTTTTGCACTTCCAAAAGCACACACACAGACAAGAAAATGATTAATAACAGATCTAACAGTGAAGATCTAACAGTAACATCTTCACTTCGCAATGTTCCATCACAGTGCGCGCACACACAAATGGGCAGATAGATGAAAGTCATTTGAACACTGAATTGAACTGAAAAAAGGACACAATTTGCCATTTGAAAAATAAAGTTCAAAAAATGCATTCACATGGACTGTACTAAGGATTTGAGGAAAAGACAAACCTTCATATATAGAGATGATGTGGGGGTGGCGTAGGGACGACATGATCTCAATCTCCCGACGGATATGCACCATGTCCTGCTCATCCTTGATTTTTTCCTTCTTAATGGACTTTATAGCAACCTGTAACAATAAAATGGATTAAAACATTTTAGTCATCGCACAATTCATATCATTTAGTCATCCACCCCCACCTCCCATTTCCTTCCCTTTCCCCATTCCCACCTACTAACTCTCCCTTATCACATGACAGCTACCAACTGGAGAGGGTGTGGCTAACACATGCTTCCCTACTAGGCATGTAACAATATATCATGTGATGATAAATCACGACACAAATTTATGATGATTTGATTCAATGAAATAAAAAATGAACTACGATTATTATCAGGCTGCATAATCTCTTAGTTTTTCCTAGCTGTAATTGCATTGTTTAGACAACAGATGGCGGAATAATGTAAAATAGTGTGAATGCACGTGACATCCCTGTAGGCAGAAGTAACACAGCTCTAGTGCCAGGAAAAAAAATAAAAATAAAAAATAAACGCACACACAGATTTAAGTGGGAAAGAGCTGTTGTGTGATTGACTGTACAAATAAATTTAAGAAGAAATCAGAGCTCTCTCTTTACAGACTGCTGAAAGTCAAAAGAGAAGCAAATAGAGGTTGTACAGATGTTCATAAAAGTCTATTAAGAAAAAGCCTATTTGTTATTAACATTGAGCATTTTTAATCAAAGGAATAATATTTTAGTTAATAGGCTATTGTATTTTACTCCAACCTTCACAAATTTGAGTAAATAATCATTTTTGGTTATTAAGAAAATGAGACAAAAGTTGTTTTATTTTATTTAACAGAAGGAATATTTAAGTTGAGAAACAATAGGAAAATAAATATTGCATTTTTAGTAATACAATCCCCCCCCCCAACCCCAAAAAAAAAAAACTATCATGGGAAAATCAAATCGTGAACCCAATGTCATAAATTGGATCAAATTGTGAATTGGGTGAATTGTTACAACGTCCATCAGAGGCACATCACAGGGCAGTGTTATGCACTCAGAGGACAGAGCTATCCGTCCACTTCCAAATACATGAGCTCACAGGCACCCACAATTGGCTAGTAGACAGAGGATACCATCCCTCTCACCCACACAGCACGGTCAATTTTGCTTCTTTGACTCCCAGGCATGGATGGTCATGGTATCATCAGGATTCGACCTTGTGATGATAGGGTGAACACTGTTCAGTTATGCCACTCAGGAGTACACAATTCAGAATATGCATCTCAGTTGGGGTTTTTATGGCAGTTTGTGACACACAGCCTCTTGCCTGTTTACTTTCCGTAGGGCAATAAAAAGTTAGAAAAGGTGAAGCCGTAGGACACACATCATGGGGGGGTTTTACATTAAAAAGAATATACACAGCTGCATGTAAACAGGAATATTAGTGGAATATTCATTTTTATTAGCCACGTAAACAACATAGTAGGAATATTATCAGAAATTAACAGATGCATTAGAGATGAGGAACACCACACCGTACCATGAAGTGGAATGGCATTTTCTTCAACAGGTTTATTATTTTTCTTATAAAGGAGCACTTTGGCAGGTGTTATATTATTTATACCATGGCTACTTCCTAAAGTTTTGTTTAGTTATATCTGAATAGTAAGAAATTTAAAATGTGTCATTTACTTTTGTTGTCATAGTTACACTTCAACGTGCATACATGGTATGGAGGTGTGATTAAATTTTTTCCGAGCTACTTTCAAACTCTCCCAATATGAAGACGTGTCAGCTAATCAGAAAGAAGTATTTCCCCTGGGCATGGTATAATGCTAGATAAATGACAGCAGTCTCACCAACTACACAAGACAACATGTGAAACCCTAACAAACAGAGCAAGAAAACCTGAATACCCTCTCTGACCTTAACTGAACTTCAGAGAGCAAAGAATGGGCCCGATCCAACAAGCACCGACCTAAAAATGGGGCCCTGTACTTCAAACCTAGCCATTTCATTCAGTGTGTCATTTTCAAGCTTCCTTGGAGAAAATGAAGGCTTGCAGGTTGGAAAAGAGAACAGGCCGCAATGCAGTAATGGAGGCCCTTGCTGTGTCTTTACTCTGCTCGTGTGGGTGGTGAGGATTGGGCAATGCTTTCTCACTGAGACTTAGGACCCAAGACAGCTTTCCCTCTAATAGATGGATCGGGTTGCACTGCAGAGAACAGATCCACATGTTCCAAAGAATAGGGAACATACACGCTCCCTAACATTTGCATGTTTCCACATGGTGAATGAGAGATTTTCCTCTGTTCGAGTATAATCCTTAAAATGAATATAGAGAGTGCAATGTAATGGCTATAGTATGTGAATAGCCTGTGACCCTGGAAGGGAGTAAGGCTCCATTTCTGCACCATTGTGTAATGAACTCATACACTTTGGCCCTCCTCGAATCATTGTGACATAATCATTGATAAAAATGCAATGTAAGGATTCCCAAGAGAAGGTTCATATATTTCAGAAACACATAATGTTACTGATCGTGCTAGGAGAGGACAGGGTGGTAATGCAGCTCATATGCTGCAGTGCTAATTTTCATTTCCAGGTGCTCCATCACTTGTTCATCGCTATTCAGATCAGTCATTGCAAAGTCTTGCCATTCACTTGTAGGTCTGGCTGAGTTCTGGTTATCCTGGCATCTATGGCTTACACGGAAAGGCAGGTATCTTTGTACATCTGTATTCACTGTTCCGCCTTCTTTTTTAAAGAATAAAATGCCTCTGCTGCACTTGTATTCACTACTCAGAATTTAATTTTAGAGCAATTGCAGAAGGGAGATACTGTGTTGACAAGAGTGATATACAACGGAAAAAAAAAAGGCTGGCAAAGAATTTGCTGGCTAACACACTCACACCCATGTGCTTCATGACATTTATAGAGTTGACAACTCTGTGAAGTGTTTATTAGGGAGAATAAACACCTGATAGGAGTTGTGTACCCAAGATGTTGTTTGGAAACTGACTTGTCGCTTACTTCTAGAAACGGATTTCACTTTGCCAAATACACAAAAACAATTTGACAGTTGGAAATGACTGATTGGACTAAAACAATGATTTAATCCATAAACCTTGGAAACATCTGTGCTGTTAAAGTCCACATTCCTGTTTGTGAATTATATATCTCGTAACTATATATGTCTAATAAAGTCTCATAATTATATCTCAAACATTAGAGTTTTAAGTCCCACCAAACTTACCAGATCACTCAGAGTTCAAACTAGTAAGTTGAAACAAACAGGACCGCTCAAAAATCTTTGCTTTCACTGCATACAATATGGCAGGAACTTAATGATATAGTATAAGTCTTGTCCATCCATCTTCACTAAAGGTCTGCTGATGAATCATCTTTTCTAGTCTAATGATAGGATAAGAAGTCGGACAACGGTACTCTTTGCCAAAGGAGGAGCCCAGTGCACTGAAGCCCTGCTTTTTACTAAGAAACAAAAACCACATGCTAGGCAGAGCTGAAGGTAAATTATGCAGCATAGCCCTATAAGGAAACCCGACCGGAATGGCTCAAAACTTGATTACGTGGAATAAAATGGTATAAATAAATACATAAACGGAGCCAATTCGCTGCATGCTCAGTTGAAATCCTTGGGTTTTTATTGGTAAGCCACAGCAAACTGTTTTCCATTATCTCATAAAGTTTATCTAGAGCTCAGGTATGTGCCTCCTGCCAGCCCCACAATAATAGTGCAGGAATGTAAAGACTCTAGAGGGGCCGAGTGTGGACAGCGTACTGACTGCAGAACTCCCCCTTCAAAATATTAACCTTTTTGTATTCTAAAAGAGCTGTATTCCTGACTCCAACAATCTTATATCAAAAACATCTGGATCCCATCCACTGAAAACAACTCTATTTCCTGTTTAGTAACTAGCTGAACTAAGGACCTACTTCTATTTTAATGTTTTAAGACTTTGTATTTCATTCATTTATTTGGAAATCGATTCCAATTCAAGAACAAGTGAAAGCAATTTGACGTGTATCAACTGCTCACATCCCAGAAATGCCTCATTCCAGCTCCAAGTGCAGCTGTTAACGTTAATGACATATTACCTACAAAAACAAGGTTTAGGTTCCTGGACATGCCCATACCTACTATGCCTAAAATTAAAAAAAAAAAAAAAGTTTGATTCTTGTTTAGATTTAGACTGTGTCCAATCCACTATGAACTCACACTCAACACTGAAAACCATACATGTTCTGCTATTATGCTGTAATGAGTCATATGGGAGTAAGAGCAAAACAGTAAAGTCGGAATGTTAATCCATCCCCTGGCAACTGAGTAACATTTACGTTAACCTTTTGCCACGGCTCCAGTGGGAATCAGAACCATTGGAATAACGTATTGTGACCGGTCTTGACGTTGCTAGCAGTGGCATAAATGATGTAGTGATACTGCGAAGGAACTGCTCACACTGCATCAACCTCCAAACAACAAACGAAGAAAACATTGGCAGATGTAAACGGTTATAAATAAATCTTGCTTGAACAAAACAAATGTTCAGAAACAGGAAGAGAACTCTCAGAGACATGACGCAGCTCAACTGGTGCCATGTTGCTAACTAGCTAATGTCTCAGCTCGTGCTTTTCACAACAATGGATTTGCCGCCTCAGGAATTATACGTCACGTCACATCTGGTATCGCATGTATTACACGTCTCACAGAGGTTCACGCTTGATAGCATTCCATTAAATACACTCAGGTGGGAATACATGATGTCTGTTACTTTTCCGTTATGGAAGACTGAGCAGGACTGAAAATTTGTTATCTATCCCATGTTGTTTTTACCTCATACAATAACAGGTTTCATATGTGAAAGGGGCTATAAAGGCTTTGAGACCAGGAACGGACACGAGTATTTTTTGCTACTTATAGTTCCCATGTTGAATCGTGTAACTACGTCATCCAGTACCCTCTTCATCTCGAATCAAGACAATATGCTAGCATACTAACATCCGAGCTCCTGCGTTCATCAGCAAGCAGGAGCTGGAAGTTTCCCCCAAGTGGAAACCTAAGGAACAAATCATACGCATTGGAATTTTGTGTATTGTATTGTTACACCCATACTGGTTAACTGTCTGATTGCACCTAGCGGATAAGCCTGTGAGCTGCTGTTAGAACTTCATAAACTTTGTTGAAACCTGATTAGTGAACGGTTACAATACAGATTTGAGAGAAGACACTGTCCCTAAATCAGTATTAATGGGATTCCATTGTCTTTTCCTGCTTAAGCCCTCCATAAAATATTAATTTTCCATGGCATTTTCATTCCTTGTGTAAGATGACCTTTGATTTGTCACTACAACCTTTTTAAAGGTAACACACACACACACACACGCACGCACACACTATTTACTTGCAAAGCCTCTTCAAAAGTAATTCTTCAGAAGACATACAGCCTTACACTATCATATTTTCAGCATGAATTTTCTGTTGCACTGATAAGAGATCCTGTTCGTCAGATTCTGCTAAATTGTAAAGGGACACAAACACAGTCAAAAACTTTTAGCTTACAATAAATGTTGTCAACATTTATGCCTACTAGCGTCTCATAGCAGTGATGCAATAGCCTCTAATAGCCAAGATTTCCTGGTTTGAACAGAAAAGCCCCTCTGGATTCCACATCTTGATCAAACAAAGGTTATGTAGCGATTTTACATATACCGCACACATTCTCAGGGTTAAAAAAACACGACAGTAGAGAGGAGTGGAAGCTATGGAGTCCTATCACTCAAAGTGATAACCCTCATGGCATAGATGTGAAACTCTTAAACCCTGAGTTCCCATGTCTTGGAACAGTAGGATTGCTGTCACCGATAACAGGTTGTGGCTCTTGAAGGAAACCTCTGTTCCTTAGAGAGATAACACAGGAATGTAAGACTATATCTGTTCAACAAATAACTCCTGGTCTGGAGAACACCACCCAGCCTGAAACATATACATACGGGAAAAATAAACGTCTGTTTTTGGTGTGTATCTTCAGACAACAGAAAGAGAATACGTGTGTGTGATTTTATATATAATTTATTTTAAATCATATCTGATAGCACGTTTGGCTAAAAGTGAAAGTGAAAGAAATGTGTTCTCAGGAGCTGAGGAGGTGGGATTGCCTTTCGAGGTGCCATATCCTTTGTCCTCATTCCCATTCTGTAACTCAATAACTCTTGCTAACAGGACAGAGAAAGTGAAGAGAATGATGTGTTTGTATACTTCTCTCCAAAGCTCTGGTTTATATTTAGATTTATTACCCAAGAGTCATTCACCAGACACGAACTTGGTCCTGGCACTGGGCCCAGCTTACCCCAGCCAGGGTGTACTATGTGCGGTGTGTGTTGATTTGGTGGAAGGGATAAAAGCAGATCTCGTTCTGTGTGCGAGAGTCAAAAAAGGAACAGAGGACACACAAGGACTCTCAGTGGATATGCTATTGCTGTAGTGTCATAACATGCCATATCAGTGATTTGTGCTGCCAGGAAGCATGAGGCTGTCACAGTCTCTTAAACATATTCACCCACCCAGAGGAAAAGACTAGACTTTTATTAATAAATTGTGAAATCCATATGGTGTCAGCATGACTGTGCATGTGTGTATGTGTGATGGATTAAGAAAGAGGTACATTGCTTTATTTATTGTTTGTCCCATAATTATGACACGCTACCTAGCAACAAGCTGTTATCTTTCTCAGTTTTATTATTGTCTTTATCTTGGTACACCTCTATCATACGTGATTTGATTCACTATAACTGTAATGACCTTCCTGCCATAATGGTTAGACTCATGGTGAAAAACAACACCAAGCAATGACATGAGTGCAAGAAATCATGGAATGACAAAACTATACTCCATGTGTGTTTTTGTTCCGACTGAATCAGATGGCCAAATATAGGCACTGTATTTGCAAACCATCAGGCTGTGTTGACACATAAGGTACATGTTTAATACCTACATGAAAGCAAAATATCAGAAATGTCGATGTCTCTTTAAGTGAGCTACACAGCCATATCCAGAACACTGAATTTTCTCAGTGCTGAATGTACACTTAAGGCACATTATTATTATTATTATTATTATTATTATTATTATTATTATTTCAAGCATACCCTGACTACCTTATTTAAAGTCTGTCCTTGTCCTCTGAACCTAGTGATAACACATTTTTTCCAAATGCTACCTCAAACACGAGAATAGAGACACAGGGGCTTTTAAGAAACGCACATCATGCGCTGTTAGGACTGAGAAACAGCTGGCTGAGCGCGTGCCTGCATCCCTGGTTACATCCTGCGCATGCGCGCTAACCACAGCTCTCAATTCCCTGGATGGGAGGAAGAAAAAAAAACGCAGTACTTCATTTTACCAGCTGTTCTCGTTAAATTAATTGCTGTGCTCTATTTTTTCCTGCCAACTTTCACTGGCTATACTTCAAAAACTGCTTATAACAGAAGCTTATATTTAAAAAAAAAAAAAAGCATAGTATTGGAATATATTAAGGCAAGGTGTGGTGCAGTAGGCTGATATTTAGATATCCACGTAGTACGCAGGTATGGGAATGGCCTGCTGACCTTGTATGGAAGGAAACATCAGCAAAGACTGATTTCTGGTGAAACTCACCTGCTTCAGTTCATCAGTTTGACCATGGAAATCATTTCAACTGCAAAGCAGTGGTTACCAACCCTATTCCTGGAGCTTGACAGTACCTTCCTGCAGGTTTCATCTCCAACCAAAATCTAACACACCTCTTTTAGCCATCTCTCAGACGAACACGAGTACGATTATGATTATGGTTAGAGCCTCTTCAGGGAGCTAGATCTCCAGGACACAGGGCTGCTGTAAAGGGTTAAGACGAAGCAAAACACTCACCACTCTTCCTGAATGCCTCTCAATGGCCTTCTTCACTTTGCCGTACGTGCCTCTGCCCAGTGTCTCCAGCAGCTCGTAGCGGTGTTTCAGGTTGTGTTTGTGGTGGTGTTTCTTCACCCCTGAGCTGCGCTGGCTCTCCCCACCCGACTGAGGTGAAGCGGCGAGCGGCTCATCGACTCCCGGTTTCCCCGGGAGCGCCTCGACCTCTGGCCGGCTAGCATCCATGTCCACACAGGACATCAACTCTTTCTTCCTGCTTGGTTAAGGTTTATTCTACTACCTACAGTAGCTTCGAAGTATAGGTTAATAAGCCTAATAATATCAATAAATAAATAAATATGCAGACATAAAATAATGATGAGTGTCAGTGATGAACGAAGGATCTCTAGTGATCCTTCATGTTGTGTATCGTGTATTCTCCAGTCTGTAGTCTGTCCTACCTGTCTAAAATCTGTTCCCTAGACTACGAGCAACGACAAAATGAGAAGAAGAAGAAGAAGAAGAAGAAGAAGAAAAAGAACCTGGGCTTGTTGTGTGTGTAAATTGACATCTCATATATATGATATGAGGCATTTTGAATATTAATAAGACCTGGACGCTAATTATCAAGCCTGTCTGTCCTGTTTATTAGTCCACTTGCTCTTAGGAGTTTAATTCAGTATATTGAAAAGACATTATTAGCCTGTGACACACATCACCTCTTCTCAGTGTACAGAAACGTCACTTTCCGTTCTCGGTATCTGACCATGGCCTCCCTACGGTATTTCTTTGTTTACCTGGGACGCCGCATAGCCTACAATTGCTATTGCTCGAATTCACGAAGGGAAAAATGTGCATCAATGGAAAGAAAAAACAAAAAACCACCCAACACCTAAAGCTTGCCGTGAGAGCAGCGCCGAGCTCGGCGGTCAGTGTGCGGAGGAGCCTTTTCATTTTGTCGGCGGCTCGCGCGCCCCGGTGTCGCTCATCATCTGGTTTCCAGCTGCTGCTGCTGTTGTTGCTGCTGCTGCGCGTGCGGCGCTCCGTGACCACGTCGAGACGAGACGCGCGCGGCTGCTGCTGGCGCTTTCAAACAGCTGCGCCCTCTTCAACATGGCCATGGTGGTGGTGTATCTGTCTCTCCTCCGCCTCTCTCCCTCTCTCTGTCTCTGTCTGCTCTCCTCCTGCCTCATAGACAGGAAAAAAGAAAAGCACCGGAGAGGCGGAGTCATCACTCGTGCCTTTTGTAGTCCACTCCGGCCCTCTGTAGGTTCAGGTTGTAGGGCTTTTCCCTCTCTTACGCGACAGAAGACAGAAAATTTGTCCTTAGAACCATGTGCAGACCTATTTGAGAGCTATAGAGACTTCTCATGAATCTAGGCTGCGACTAGTTGGAGACACAATTGCGATAAAATATGCGAATTAGCGACAATTTTCACTTGGAATCATCTCATCTCATTATCTCTAGCCGCTTTATCCTGTTCTACAGGGTCGCAGGCAAGCTGGAGCCTATCCCAGCT
>JAODKS010000012.1:23299844-23310525 GCA_028877415.1 Sciades dowii | reverse complement strand
CAGGCCTCTCTCATCTTTTTAAGTGGGAGAACTTGCACAATTGGTGACTGACTAAATACTTTTTTGCCCCACTGTATGTATGTGTGTGTGTGTGTGTGTGTGTGTGTGTGTGTATGAGTATTATTCTTGTCCTTTCGTCAATTTGGGAGGGATGTCCTGATTCATTTGGAAATTCTTTTGTACCCCTCTCCTGGTCGATACCTTTCAACAATGCTTTCTAAGCTCTTTGTGGATCATGGCTTCAGCAGTTGGATGAAATCAAGATTATGTCAACAGAAACCTACAGATACAGCTAATCTTTATTTAGAGTTATTCAGTATCACTTCATTCACCCCATTTCCACTCACACTGAAAACCGTATATTTTCTGCTATTATGTTGTACTAGTGTCATGTAGGAATGGGAGTAAAACAGCAAAGTCGAAACATTAATCTATCCTCTGGTAACCTAGTAACATTTATGGAAATCTTTTGCCATGGCTCCAGTGAGAATCAAAACCATTGGAATAACGTGTTGTGACTGGCAGTGGCATTGCTGGTGGTGATGTAAATGATAATATTGTGATGTTGCATGGAATTACTCATACTGCCACAATGTAAGGCAACTGGCAGCAAACTTAAAACAACAAACAAAGAAAACATTAGCAGATATGGCTGGAAATTGGAACGACACTGAAATCAAAGAACTGTTGGCTGTTTGTGCCTAAGATGAAATTGACTGTCAGATATCTGGTACTGTTCGTGGTGCTGTAATGTTTCTAAATAGCTGATGTTTCAACTTGGGTTTTTCACTGCCTCACGAATTATGTCATATCTGGTATCAGATGTTTTACATGTTTCATGGATAGTTGCGCTCTGTAGCATTCCACTCAATATATTCATTGCTGTTTTTACCTCATACAATAGCATATTTTGTATGAGAAAGGGAGTATTGATGACCGGTGTATGATAATTACTTTTGAACATGAGTTTGAATGTGATGAGTTAATTCTGAGCACAGTCACAGGCCCCATAAAAGGGTACACATACATGTGCAACCATGTTCAGTTTTTTCTTTTTCTCTTCCTCCCCTACATTTCTATTTATTTTTCACTTGTATTTTATGGATTACTGTCACACATTAAAGGTGGGAAAAGATCTGGCATGATTTATCTTGGTTTAATTTTTGTAACAGGTTGTCACAGTGCAGGCACTTACGGATGTATGTGCAGATGAGAGCAGAGTGCAAACGAGAGCAGAGTGCAAACTGTGTCAAAGTCAAAATGTGAGACAGGAATCGGTGTCGAAGAACTAGCAAGAGTCGGGCGATCGGCAAACAACATAGCAGAGGAATGACAAAGAGCGTAGATGAGAAAAGGAAGAGCAAGAGTCAGAAAACAAGAGTCAGTCCAAAATAACAAGGCTTGGTATGAACTGTAGAGAGCAGAATGATGCTTCACACTGGAGTAGTGAGAGTGAGTGGCTTAAATAGGGAGAGAGGTAATTGGGAAAATGAGTGTCAGCTGTTAATCAATAGTCTGGAGACAGAGGGCACTGAGAGTCTTGGGGAGTGTAGTTCATAGTGTCCATGTTTGTAGTCTGAATGTTCTCAGCAGGTTTACTGACAGAACCCAACCCCCCCCCGAGGAGCTCCATCTGGGAGCTACATTCTTCCTAGGGTGCCCTCTACCTCTGGGTGCTGGGTTTGTCAGGATGTAGAGCATAGAATTCTTGCTTGAGGAGCGGATCTAGAATGCCCTTAGTGGAGACCCAGCTTTGTTCTTCAGGTCCGTAACCTTCCCAATCTACCAGGTATTCGATCTGCCCTCTTCTTCGTTTAGAGTTGAGGATCTTGTTTACCTGGTAGATGGGTTCACCTTCTATGTCGAGAGCCAGGTGCTCCTGGACTGGAGTGTTTTTGGCAAGGGGGTCCGGGATAGCAGGTTTTAGATTAGAAACGTGGAATGTGGGAGATAGCCTGCTGTGAGGGGGGAGCACCAACCAGTACGAGACTTCGTTGATGCAACGTAGCACCTTGAATGGTCCGATATATCATGGCTGGAGTTTTCTACAGGAGTTGGGTTCTCTGAGGTTTCTTGTGGCTACCCATACTCTGTCGCCTGGGTTAAAGTTTGGGTTGTCTGCTCTGTGCTTGTCTGCATATTCCTTTTACTTGGCATTGATTGTTTCTATACGCTGGTGTACCTCCTCCCATATTGTCTGGCTGCATGTGAACCAATCATCCATGGCTTGTACCTGGCTTGGCGTGTCGTCCCAGGGAAAAAGGGGCGGTTGGTAACTGAATATGCACTGAAATGGTGTTAATTGGGTTGCAGAATGCTTGAGGGAATTTTGTGCATACTCGGCCCATGCCCAGTCCCCCTGGTTACACATGCATAAGATCCTCAGAAAACAGCCAATTTCTTGGTTGGCTCTTTCTACTTGGCCATTTGACTGAGGATGGTAACCAGACATGTGGCTAACTGACACCCCTAATCTTTCCATGAAGCAAGTCCAAAAGCATGAAATGAACTGAGAACCCCAGTCGCTGACAATATCTTCAGGGAGACCATAGTATCTAAAGATCTACTGAAA
This sequence comes from Sciades dowii, assembly GCA_028877415.1. NCBI lineage: Eukaryota > Metazoa > Chordata > Actinopteri > Siluriformes > Ariidae > Sciades > Sciades dowii. The sequence continues at coordinate 23,307,953 of JAODKS010000012.1, read as the reverse complement.
TAACAGTTCTGCCGTTTGGCATGCTGTGGGGATGCCAGGTAACGGGATGAGTTTGAGAGCTTTGGAGAAGCGGTCGATGATTACCATTATGGTGGTATTGCCTTGCAACGGAGGGAGGTCAGTGATGAAATTAATGACCATGTGGGACCAGGATCTTTGAGGAACAGGGAGGGGGCAAAGTTTGCTGGTGAGCAGTGTTCTGGGAACCTTGGCTTGTGCGCAGACAGAGCATGAGGCAATGAACTGGTTAATTTCTGTGAGCATATTCTCCCATCAGTACTTGTTCCTTAGCATCTGATGGGTGCGTTGACTGCCCGGGTGTCCTGTGGCGGGTGATGCATGAGCCCACGTGATGAGTCTGCCCCGAAGACACTTAGGCATATATAATAGGCCAGGTGAGAGACTGTTGGGAAGACTTTGGGGTTGTGAGTTTCTGATTTCCTTGTCTAGGTCCCAAGTGATGGACTGTAGAAAGCACTGGGATGGGAGGATGGGGTGAGTAACGGAATCTTGGTGAATAGGAGCAAAGACTTGAGATAGGGCATCAGCTTTAGTATTCTTGGAGCCGGGGTGGAATTAAAGCATGTAAAGAAGAGAGCCTACGTGGCCTGGTGAGGGTTTAACCACTTGGCTTTCCTAAGATACTCAAGGTTCTTGTGGTCTGTGAGAATTACAAACAGGTGAGTGGCTCCCTCTAGCCAGTGTCACCATTCCTCAAGGGCCAGTTTTATGGTGAGTAGCTCCCAGTTACCAACGTCGTAATTCCTTTCTCCCAAAGAGAGTTTCTTAGAAAAGAAGGCCACTGGATAGAGCTTCTGTTTTTCCCTGAAACGTTGTGATAGAATTGCCCCTACTCTTGTGTCAGATGCATCTACCTCCAGAGTGAAAGGCTTGGATTGATCTGGATGTTGTAAGATGGGAGCAGAGGTAAAGGTATGCTTAAGACGATTAAATGCTTCTTCGGCCATGGGGTTCCACTGGAGGCACTTCAGTCCCTTCTTTAGTAGTGCTATCAAGGGAGTGGCAATAGTGCTGAAACCTCTAATAAAACGGCAATAGAAGTTAGCAAAGCCTAGGAAACGCTGAAGGTCCTTTATAGACATGGGCATGGGCCAAGATGTGACTGCAGAGACCTTGGATGAGTCCATACTAACTCCTTCGGCACTGATGATGTATCCTAGGAAGGAGATACATTTCTGATAAAACTCACATTTCTCCACTTTGACGTAGAGGTGATTCTGAAGCAGGCGTTTGAGGACCGTTCTTATGTGTTCTTGGTGACTTTCTTCATCTGGAGAGTAGATTAGGATGTCATCTATGTACGTGATGGCATATCTGCCTCGCATGTCCCGTAGCATGTCATTGATCAAGCACTGGAACACACTAAGCACCAAAGAAAGGCCATACAGCATTACGCGGTATTCAAAATGGCCGGTGGTAGTGCTGAATGCGGTTTTCCACTCGTCGCCCCTTTTGATCCGGATGAGATTGTACGCACTGTGTAAAGCGAGTTTTGAGAAGATCTTAGCTGATCTGACTTGTTCCAAGGCTGCAGGAACAAGAGGAAGAGGATATGGGTATTTGACTGATACCTGATTTAATCCCCTGTAATTGATACATGGTCGGGGACCACCACCTCATTTCTCCACAAAGAAGAAGACTGCAGAAGCTGGAGATTTGGAAGGATGGATATAACCCTGCTTGAGGGCTTCTTAAATGTACTCTTCCATAGCTGCTTGCTCTTTCTGGGAGAGAGGGTATATATGCCCGCATAGCGGTGACATGCCTGGCAGTAAGTCAATCGCACAGTCATAGGGTCGATGAGGTGGTAGCCCACAAGCCTTTCCTTTGCTGAAAATGTCATTGAGGTCCAGATAACATTCAGGAACATTGTCCAGAGAATCTGGCTGAGGGCTGTCCACAGAGGTGGAGGAGAGATTGACTTGAGGATGAGAGATACAGCTTTGGAAGCAAGTGGGTGACCATTATAGAATCTCCTTATTCTGCCATGAGATCAAGGGGTTGTGAAGCTGGAGCCAAGGGTAATATTGTGACTGACGGTTGTGGTGATGTAGAGAGAGATGAGCTCTGAATGCAGTGCACCCACTTGGATGTGAATAGGAGCTGTACGCAAGGGGACAAAACCATCTCCTATTGGTCCTCCGTCGATGGTCCTAATGCTGAGTGCACTTTGAAGAGGGGTAGTTGGCAGGTTGAACTTCTGAGTGACTGAACTGCTGATAAAGTTCCCCTCTACCCCTGAATCAATAAAAGCAGAGAGAACATGGGTGGAAGATGACAACTGTAATAATACTGGAACCTTGAACGATTTCCTTACTGGACTTACATTGTGTACTGGACCTTCTGTAGAAGCTGCAAAGGGTGGATGAATAGGGCAGTGATTAAGTAGATGTTCAGAGCTCCTGCAGTAGAAGCACAGACCCTCCCTTCTTCTCCTTGAATGTTCAGAGCGAGTTAACCAGGTGCGTGACACTTCCATGGGTGAACTGTCCTCAGAAGTTTGAACCAACTTCCTGCTTTCCTGAATAATCACTTGGTCGATGAGCCAAGAGATGATCCAGATGGATTGCTAGGTCGATGAGAGAATCCAGCAGGAGTTGTTCATCTCGGCAGGTGAGCTCGCTCAGAATCTCAGGACATAGACCTTGGCGAAAAACAGCCTTCAGAGCAGGATCATTCCATCCACTTGCTGCCACTAGTGTCCTGAAATCTAGGGCATACTCAGACACGCTTCTGGAGCCTTGTGAAATGGTGAGTAAACTTTCACCTACTTTGATTCCCTCAGGTTCATGGTCGAACACTCTCTTGAACTGAGCGAGAAACTGCTCATAAGACTTGGTCGGCTCACCACCCTTGTTCCAAACGGCACTGGCCCATCAAATCGCTTTACCCATGAGGAAGGAAAGAAATTTAGCTATCTTGTGCTTATCAGACATGCTAGGCATAGTAGTGAAGTATATGGAACATTGGACTAAAAAAACCCTTACAAGCAAGAGGGTTTCTAGCGAATTTCTCCAGAGCAGGAAGTTGCAGTGCTGGGCTCGGAGATGACTCGGAATGTGCTAGGAGGGCCTGTGACATCACAGTTGCTAGTTGAGCCATGCGTGTGTTGAAGTCGGCTAGCATCTGCTGAAGTTCTCCCAATAACCTTCCCTGGGTATTAAGAGCAGTCTGCTTCGCCTCTTCCGCTACATCCATGGTGGCGAAGTATCTTGTCATGGTGCAGGCACTTATGGATGCATGTGCAAATGAGAGTGGAGTGCAAACTGTGTCAAGGCCAAAGCATAAGGCAGGAATTGATGTCGAAGAACTAGCGAGGGTCGGGTGATTGGCAAACAACATAGCAGAGGAATGACAGAGCGTAAATGAGAAAAAGAAGAGCAAGAATCAGAAAATGGGTCAGTCTAAAATAACAAGGCTTGGTATGAACTGTAGAGAGCAGAACGATACTTCACACTGGAGTAGTGAGAGTGAGTGGCTTAAATAGGGAGAGAGGTAATTGGGAAGATGAATGTCAGCTGTTAATCAGTAGTCTGGAGACAGAGGGCATTGTGAGTCTTGGGGAGTGTAGTTCATAGTGTCCATGTTTGTAGTCTGAATGTTCTCAGCAGGTTTACTGATACAGGTGTGTGTAGACTTTTTTATACCTACTGTGTAAGAATGGGATATTTAGGCTTTTATGCCAACAGTTCATAACATCTGTTGAAAAACATTTCTTCTTCCTTGTGTATAAGTTGTATATTACCTTATACAACCTGGCTTTATTTATTTATGCAATCACTTGCATATAAGTTTATATGCAAGCTTGTCCATCATTTAGTCACCATTACTTCTAAATAAGTACAGGTGGATCATTGCAGGTTAGACTTACATACAGAATTGATCTATTTTATCTGCATATCTTTTAACCAATCATCAGAGAAGTAGAAGAAAAAAGAGTGGTAGAGAAAGAAATTGCATTTATAATAGTATCCATGCACCTGACCAATTCCTAAGGAACTTACAGTATTAGTTTATTATATGGGTGTAGCAGTTTGTATGAGTGGGAGGAGCACAGAAGGACGGCAGGCCAGAACTGAGTTTCGAGAACTCTTTATTTTGGTACTTTTCAGTAGCTTTTATGAACACTCTCAGACACATACACTCTCAGACACCCACGCACACATCTGGTGTCTGGTTGGGGAGAGAGCTCCTCCTCTGCTCTCGCTCTCTCCTTAAATAGGGCGCAGTCACTGGGGAAGACACACAAACACACGTTAATCGACATCAGGTGCAGTGATTCTGCCACTTACCTTCCCTGACTCAGCCCTCCGGTCACAGACCGACGCTTGACCACGCCCCTGTTGCCACACCATGCTTAGGAAGTTGTTACTTGTCAAATATGCTCGAATGCACTCAATTCCCACGAAACCAATGTTCGTTTTCAAACTTTTGCTTTAGTCGATAAACGGCTGTACAGAAGGACTGAAGACGCTCCTGTGCTCGGAAAGCTGTTTTAATGCACTCGGTGACACAAAGTGTGTTTTCCCACTCTGAACAACTGCTTTTCAGAGTACTTTGTTGAAAAGTTATTTCAGATGTGCTTATACATTTAAACATGACCAGTTTGATGATAATGTGCTAAAAGCTGGAAAACATGAAAATCCATGCTTCGAAAGTTGTTACTTGTGTTAAGTTTTTTATTGGAGTGCGCAGTCCTCTACTGTGTATGGAGAATAAGTAGAACAAACTCGGATCATCTTTAGCCTCTTGGCATATTTATTTAACAATAAAGTGCAAACTGGTAGGGACGGTCACAGTGCCATCTCCTCATCATCGTTAACACAGAACAACTGGCGCTCACTGGGAGCGTGGTGATGTCATGTCTTATATGTACCGAAAACATGCAATACAGCAGTACAGTACATCAGTCTACCATAATACAGGGAGTAAGGGCGCCATCAAATTACAACACTTAACAACTTGTCAAATATGCTCGAATGCAGTCATTTCACAGGAAATCAATGTGTGCTTTGAAGCGCCTGCTTTTGGTGCTGAAACGGCTGTACAGAGACTTTCAAGGTGCTCCTGAGTCAGGGAAGCTGTTTAATGCACTCGGTGAAACAAAGTATGTTTTCCCACTCTGAACAACTGCTTCTCACAGTATTTTGTTGAAAACTCGTGCCTGGTGTGATTGTACATGTAGACATGACCAGTATTGATGATAAAGTGTTAAAAGCTTGAAAACATGAAAATCCATGCTTTGAAAGTTGTTACTTGTCAAATCTGCTCGAATGCACTCATTTCACACGAAATCAGTGTTTGCTGTGATGCGCCTGCTTGAGGCCCTGAAATGGTTGTACAGAGAGTTTCAAGGTGCTCCTGTGCCAGGAAAACTCTTTTGATTCACTCGGTGAAACAAAGCATGTTTTCCCACTCTGAACAACTGCTTTTCACAGTATTTTGTTGAAAACTCTTGTCTGATGTGATTGTACAGGTAAACATGACCAGTATGATGATAAATTGTTAAAAGCTCAAAAACATGAAAACCCATTGCCCAGAAAGTTATTTGTCAAATATGCTCGAATGCACTCATTTCACACGAAATCAATGTTTACCTGTTGTACAGGTAAACATGACCAGTATTGATGATAAAGTGTTATATGCTCAAAAATGTGAAAATCCATGAAAAGAAAGTTGTTTCTTTTCAAATATGCTCGAATGCACTCATTTCACACGAAATCAATGTGTGCTGTGAAGCGCCTGTTTTAAGCGCTGAAACGTCTGTACAAAAACTTTCAAGGCGCTCCTCTGTCAGGGAAGCTTTTAATGCACTCAGTGACACAAAGTCTTTTCTCCCACACTGAACAACCGTATCTTGTTCAAAACTCGTGTCTGATGTGATTGTACAGGTAAACATGACCAGTATTGATGATCTCTCTCTCTTCTCTTGGCTTTGATTCGCAAACGAATATTTATGAGGGGGAATGTCCATGTTGGCTACAGGCTCTCTTGTGACTTATGAGACCTATCCTTGACAGACAGGTTTGGCCACAGAGGTTGGGAGCAGTGGTTGGTTTATTTTTCCTTCTTCTCCTTTTGTCCTCCAGGTTTGCTCTCCGATCGTCCTCAAAGGAACTGACAGCACTGTGAACAGTTTTTCGCCAGCTGTCACGGTCTGAAGCGGGAGATGTTCACGAGTTGGGGTTGATGTTGCAGATCTTTAGGGAAGCCTTCAGGAGATCTTTATACCTCTTGCCTGGGGCCCCTGGGTTTCGATGGCCAGAGGACAGCTCCCCGTACAGGACAATCTTGGGTAATCAATGGTCTTCCATTCTGGACACGTGTCCAGCCCATCGCAGCTGACACTTCAGTAGCATGGCCTCAAGACTGGTGGCCTCCACCTCAACATTTGTGATGTAGTCGTTCCAATGGATGTTAAGAATGGAGTGAAGACAGCGCTGATGGAATCGCTCGAGGGAGGCTCAGGTGGCGGCGGTAGGTGACCCAGGCCTCAGAGCCATAAAGGAGAGTGGTCAGGACCACAGCGTGGTACACAAGGACCACAGTGTGGTACACAAGGACCTTGGTGTTCTTCTTTAGGTCCTTGTTACCCCAGAATCTTTTCTGGAGCCTCCCAAAGGCACTGTTTGCTTTGGCAAGCCTGTTATCGATCTCCTTGTCAATCTTGGCATCTGATGAGATGGTGCAGCCTAGGTAAGTGAACTGCGGGACCGAGTTTAGTTCAATTGGGCTGATGTAGATGCGAGGCTGATGATACACCTTGTGAGGTGCAAGTTGGTGATGCACTTGTCTTCTTGAGGCTGACTTCCAGGCCGAACTGTTGGGCTGCATCTGTGAAGCAAGAGACCATGCGCTGCATGGCTGCCTCAGTGTAACCGACCAGTGCGGCATCATCAGCAAACAGCAGTTCACAGATCAGGTGCTCCAACGTCTTGGTGTGGGCCAGCAGGCGTCTCAGGTTAAACAGGCTGCCATCTGTGTGATAGCGGATGTAGACGCCATCGTCCTCGCCAAGCTCTTCCATGGCCTACTGTAGCCTCATGCTAAAGAAGATGGAGAAGAGTGTCAGCGTGAGAACGCAGCCTTGCTTCACTCCATTGCTGATGGTGAAAGGCTCAGAGAGTTTGTTGTCATAGCGGACCTGCCCCAACTGGTTTTCGTGCAGCTGGATGACCATCTGCAGGAAATTTGGGGGGCAGCTCAGGCATTCCAGGATCTGTCAGAGTCCCTGTCTGCTCACAGTGTCAAAGGCAGGTCCACGAAGGTCACGTACAGGCCCTTGTTTTGCTCACGGCATTTTTCCTGAAGTTGCCTGAGTACAAAGACCATGTCGATGGTGCCTCTGTTTGCCTTGAAGCCACAATGACTCTCAGGGAGGTGATCATCTGCTACACTGGTCATGAGTTGACTGAGAAGGACTCTAGCAAGGATTTTGCCAGCAATGGAGAGCAGTCTAATTCCTCAATAGTTGGAGCAGTCTGACTTTTCCCCGTGTTTTTGTAGAGGCTTTTGGTCACTGCATCTCGGAGGTTGTGGAGGAGTTTGCCTTGTTCCCAACAGTGGCCAAGGAATTCATGGAGCTCAGCATGTAGGCGAGGGCTGCCGTACTTCCAGATTTCTGGTGGTATGCCGTTGATTCCTGCTGCCTTCCTAGGCTTGATCTGCTCTATGGCTTTGACGATCTCATCCAGCGTAGGGACTTCATCCAGTTCAGCCCTGATCATCTGTTGGGGGAAGCGGTGGATTGCTGCATTGGCAACTGAGAGGTTGGCGCTGAAGAGGTTCTGGAAGTGCTCGGACCAATGACGGAGGATGGATGTCTTGTCTGTCAGGAGCGCTGTGCCATCCAGGCTATGCAGCAGGCTCCGCTTGGTGGATTGGACCGTGCACTGTCTTCAGGGCCTCATAGAACCCTCTGTAGTCCCCTTGGTCTGCACACAGCTGGGTCCATTCAGCGAGGTTGGTCCACCACTGATTTTGTATTTCACACAGGGTGTGCTGGAGGTTGCTGCAGGCCAGGCAGAAGGCTACTTTTTTCTGTGGACAGGTGGGCTGAGCTAGGTGGGCCTGATGTGCTGCCCTCTT
>JAODKS010000012.1:19493842-19506193 GCA_028877415.1 Sciades dowii | reverse complement strand
GCACATGTGTCCAGACAGCTCTAGCTACTCTATCCCCAGCTCTCCTCTTTTTAGCCACAGCCATCCTCTTTTTAGCCATAGCCATCTTGAGGCTCTCTCAGCCACTTTGATGGTGCTGCAGATGGCTCTCCTCTTCCTCTCACCTTCATTACCCAAACTGCTGAAGGCTCTGGCTTGAGACTGGACCATGAATCTCCTGGAGCTGACTTCCACTGAGAGACACCTGGCTCTCCATCCTGACTGCTGACAATTGCTGATCAGTTCTGCGTACTTGGAGAGCTACCTTTCAAAGGCTTCGTCCAAATGATCTTCCCATGGGACTGTTAGCTCCAACAGCACCACTTACTTGGTGGATTCAGACACAAGGAAAATGTCTGGTTGCAGGGTGGTGACTGCAATGTGGCTCGGGAACTTCAGCTGACATTCAAGATCCACCAATAGCTGCTAGTCTCTTGCTGAGGTCTGGATCCCTGCAGATGATACTCAGAGGCCTGTGCTGATTGTTTCAGCGATCGTCTTCAGTACCTGATCATGCCTCCATCTGTACCATCCCTCTCTAAGTGCCTTTGTGCAGCTGCTGAGGATATGTTCTAGGGGTCCTCGTTTGGAACACAGTGGGCATTCTGGTGATTCTGCTTTGCCCCAAGTGTGCAGATTTGATGGGCTTGGAAGCACATCATATACTGCCTGGATGAGAAATTTGGTGCAGTGAGGCTCAGCTTTCTAGAGCTCAGACCAGGTCACTTTTCTCTCAACTGCATTCTCCCATCTAGTCCATGCTCCCTGCTGCTTCATACCCACTACCTTGCAGGATCTTATCTCCTCTACTGCTGCTCTCACTTCATCCTGCACTAGGTGGTGCCCTTCCTTCCCTTTGACAGAATTTGGGGAAGTTGGAAAGGATCCCAGCCTGGCTCAGCCTCTAGTGACCACTCCAACCAGCCTCCTGTGATGCAACCTTGTCTCTGCTTCCTGAACAGCATCCTCTGCCCTCTACTTTCTACCAGTCCTAACTTGGATGCCTGCACTGGCTGCCACTGGATCACTTGAGTCTCTGTACTGTACCACTTCTCTGACTCTTGTTACTTTAAATTCTTTTTCCAAAGATTTGAAAGGCAGTTGCAATTTGTCATGTCCATAGAGTGCAATGCTTCTCAGGCTCTTTGGCAGCCCCAGCCATCAACCGAGGTAGTTGCTGACCTTTCTCTCCGAGGTCTCAACAGTTGAGAGTGAGACTGCATAGACAAGGAGGGGCCACAGGATTCTGGGAAGAATGCCATTTTGGTAGATCCAGGCCTTAAACGTCCCAGGTAGGCCAGACTTCTACATGGCTTTCAGCCAGGCATCCAACTCAGTGCAAGCTGACTGAATGGATGCTGTGTCCCTCAGAGAGCTGTCAAAAACCTTGCCCAAGCTCTTGACTGGCTTCTCTGTGATGGTTGGGATGGCTGTGCCTGCGATGGTAAACTGGAACTTGTCCTCCACTTTGCCCTTTCTCAGCACCATGGATCTTGATTTTCCTGGTCTGAAACACATCCTAGCCCATTCCAGCAATTTTTCTAGCCCCTTCAGAATCCACCAGCAGCCTGGGACTGAATCTGTGGTGACTGTGAGGTCATCCATAAATGCCCTGATGGGTGGTTGCCTTTGAACAGATTTCATTTTAGGCCTTCTACACTTTGGTTCAACAGACTTGGTAAGCATGTTCATGGCAAGGGAAAACAATGTTACAGAGATGGTACACCCTGTAATGATGCCAATCTCTACCTTGTGCCAGCTTGATGTTATTGCTCCTGAAAAGACCCTCATCCTGAAATCAGCGATGAGTTCTTGGATCCTGCTGGGGACATGATGTTTAGTTAGTGTAAACTGCACCAGTTTATGTGGAATGGAGCCATAAGCATTCACCAGGTTGAGCTATAACACAGACAGATTTCCTCTATTTTCTCTGGCCTCCCTGATGAGCTGTGACACCACAACAATGTGTTCCAGACAGCCTGGTATCCCTGACATGCCCCCCTTCTGGACTGATGTATCAATGTATGTGTTCTTAGCCAGGTAGGTGCACAATTGCTTGGAAACAGTGTTGAAGATCTTTGACTCAACACACAACAGAGAGATGCTGCAGAACTGATCTATCTGGATTGAATTTTCCTCCTTCAGGATCCATAGCCCTTCAGCTGCTCTCCACTGTTCTGGGGTCTTCTCTCATCTCCAGAAAACTCGCAGAATTTTCCACAGATGTAGAAAGAGTTTGGGTCAGCTCTTGTACACATTATACAAAGTGCCACTTGGTTCTGGAGCAGAGCTTGCCCTTGCTTTGCAGATGACCTCTCTGACCTCCATCAGCTGCAGCTCTGACAGATCAAACTGCACTTCCGGTTCGGGGGGGTCTATTAGGATGTTACACTCTCCCAACTCCTGCTCTCTTTCCAGGTTGCTGTATGTCTGCCTCAGATGTTGGTCTATTTCTTCCTGTGAGCAGACTAGCTTCCCACTGCACTTTTGCCCCAGCAGCTCTTTGGTGAATTTGAAGGGGTTGGCAATGAAGGCTGCACATTTCTGAGCCCTTTCACACCACCATCTCCAATGTCACTCAGCCCGGAGGAGGACCCTGATCTTCTTACAGAGGATACACATCAGCTGGGCTAAGCCAATGCGCTCCTTCTCTCCTGCTTCTTTGTACTGAAACGTCAATGTTTTCATCTCCTGCCTGATGTTGTGGCTCTATGGTTCTTTGTCTAGGGTGTTCCAAAGCCTTTCTTTTCCTCCTCTCCAAACCGTTCAGTGGCAATGCTGACAATGATGGTGGTAGTCACGGCTTGTAATTTCCTGTCAGCCTCTGTCTTCCCCATTGCCTCTAGAACTTGGTCAACATCATCATCAAACTGTTTCCACAGTGATGTCATGTTCACTGCAGGCTATTTGATCTGCCTCCTGTTAGACTTGATGCTGGAAGTGACTCCAGGCCTGGCTTATTCTGTGTCTCATCAGGTTGGAAACCTGTGCGCTGTGCTGCTCCTGCTCCCACCAGACACCTCATCCTCGCTTGGTGAATCTTCAGGTCATGATCATTCTTGCAGACTTTACAACACACTGCTTGCTCATAATCATTCGTTCGTTGCCTAAGTCTGCTGCCATTGTATCCGTCCAACTGGGGTGGTCATCCCCCCCGGCTCCCCTGGGGGTATCTTCTCATTAGGTTCATCATAGCTTTGTTGGGAGTCCTCACGGAGGACACAGATTGGGTTGCTACCCCATTCTGCCCCTGTTGCCATTTCTCCGAGCTGTCACTGTCTCGCCAGTAGTCACCACACTTTTTGTGGCTGTCATCCAGTCTTTCCTGGCTGTCACTGATGCCTCAGAATGAAAGTTGTAAACATACATCTGCCGATACCTCAGTCTGGACGCATCATCAATGATGTTTCTAGGATCATTGGGTGTTTCTGGGCTTTCAACATCATACACTCTCCTCCAGGTGAACCCACTGGGATTGATCAGACCCAAACATGTGTCCAGACAGTTCTAGCAACTCTATCCCCATGGCTGTCCTCTTTTTAGCCACAGCCATCTTGAGGCTCTCTCTCAGCCACTTCAGTGGTGCTGCAGATGCCTCTTCCTCTCGCCTGTGTGTGTATGTGTGTGTGTGTGTCTGAACTCTTAAATCACAACACTTTGCACGCAGGTGAACTTCACTACACTAATTATGCAATTATTTATTGGCGTGAATTCTCCTTTATTTTGAAAAAGTCAAAATTTATATGATGTACAGTTTTTAAGGATCTGGATCTGTGTTAATCTGATGATCTGATTCTTTTAACAGCTCTAACTTCAGGAAGTGGCTCATTCTTGTGAAGTTTCTACTTTGATGACTCATGGATTTCAAATAGACTTGTAGGCCTCAGTGCAACCCCATGCATGTTTAGAAATGTGTTCTATGATGTCCAAAATGCCCTTTGTAAAACTTGGAAGGACATATAACGACGAGCTCCTCATGTGATCTTCTGAAAAGCCTGAGCAGGCCAGTTCTCCCAGGGAGGCCAGATCTCTCCAGCTAACAGAGTCATGTTCCAGTCAGAGGTTATTTTAAGGGTCTCGTCTGTCACAGCTGTTGTCTCAGGCACCACAGTGCTTCTGGAATTTCCTCACCTTTTTCTCTCCACTGGTAGCGTGGACAAACTGCTCTGATACCGCTCTTCCTCTTCGGACAGAAACACAACAGATTTTGTAAGTATTGTTTAAAACTTTACAGAGCAAAACTATAAAATTGTGCAAATTAAATAGCTACACATAGCTGATGTATTTTAGTGTGGTTATCGTTGCTATGATGTTTTGGTGGGTTGTGGGGGGGTTTTTTTGCTCTCATTGAGGCATGACAGTGTGTCTCTCTGTATACTGAAATTACTTGAGACATTAAGTCGAGACAGGAAGTTAAAACCCAAAACAAACATGATTTAATGTTATTTCAACAACAAATTCCCATTTTTGACTGCCAGTGAGGATAAAGTATTGTCAGATTAACTGAGTGTATCTCTTTTTTTCTATATTTAGAAGCTCCGTAAATAGAGCTGGGTGTTTGGACCATGTGCTGTATGGCTGAGTCGTGATGGGTGAAAAAAAGGGGTCTGTAATGTGAGAAGCAGAAGCAGTAAAGCCACAGGATAAACAGCGTTTCAGTTTCTCCAAATTCAATGGAGTTTATACGAACAAGAGGTGGTTTTTAGTGCTGCAATGCCAGGGTCCTTTTAAACTTTGTGCATCTTGTTCCATTGCTGCATCAGAAAATATTATCATCCATATAATATCAAATTATATACCATTATAAAGTCTACCATATTGTCAAATGACTTTTTCAGGACAGGAGTGCAAGAACTGGTGTGAAAGATTTCAGAATTGGCTTTGTTTCAAACTCAGTTGGCTTCAGTTAAGTGTAGTAACCAGAGATTTAAATGCCTTTTACAAAGCTGCTCTCATTAATTCAACTGCTCCAGTTCTGACAGCAAGCAAGAAACTGATAATGCTTTTCTCCCAGGCTTCTGAGCTAGGAAAATATTTTAACCTGAACTTATTTGTCATGGACCATTTTTTTAAAATCAGATAATGGAGAGCAGTTCTCAGCCATCTGCTGATACCAGAGAGCAGGCCAATGGTCTTGAGGAGAAACCTGTGGACCCAATGGAAGTCTTCAGCAAGCAGTTGGAGGACATCATCAACACATATGGTTCTGCATGTAGCCTGCTGGAAGAGAAGATTGCCATCTTGGAGGAAGATGAAGAGAAACTGGATGAAGAGACCATGGCCAAGGATTTGGCTGCTAACACAGCGGTGTGCAGCAGCCCAGAGACAGAACAAACAGCCAGTATGCTCCTTGAAGGACTTGGTAAGGGACATGTTTTATCTTTCTTGCTTTATTTTGTTTTGTGAAAATTTGTTTCAGGATTCTTTGTTTGTAAGCCTTCAATTTATTTTAAAAGAAAATTCTAGGATTTTTTAACCTGGACCGTATTTTCCCATCTCTTTGGGTTGAAATTTTTACTAGGAACAAAAACAATTAAAACCAGTCCCGCATTGAGTTAGAACGCTATAACCCGCAACCGTAAAATGGCTATACGCTGAAATCCTATGGGGCAATCATCTGTGTAAGTGTCTGAGAACATGGAAAGGATCTTTACAGAGATACAAATGGGTCTGTTTAACTCAATGACTGTAAAAAAAAAAAAAAAAAAACTGTAGAAAATGACTGTTTCTACACTTATTGTTTTCCTTTTCCTTTCTTCTGCTCTCTGACGTAGCATCCCGTTCAGTGCCTGTTGATTTTCACTCAAGCCTGTTTTCTGATGGTTAAATAAGGAGAAGTCACAAAAGAATTCATGAAGAAGTCTATTTCCAAAGTAATGCCTGAATATTTAGCTGATTATGACAATATGAATGAGTGTCTGACAACATGGAAAGAATCTCTGGTAAACATCTCCTTATTTCCAGCACCATTTATTCATTGCTTTGCCTTGTTTGTACAGGTAAAGAAGCTTTGCTCCTGTTGCAAAGCCTAAAAGATATCATCTCACCGGAGGAGAAACTGGAGACGGTGTTGAGGAAATATGCAGAGCTGGTGAGTGTTCAGGAGAAAAAGGCAAAAGAAGTGCTCCCTCCCCCAAGAAACGGCACTCTCCCCTACAGTTTCCCCTACACGCCTACAGAGGGTACATAGAGGTTTATACACACACATTATAAAACCTGAATGTACAAGGTTCAACAGCTGGACGAACATAAAGAATAGACAAAGCTAGCATAAAGCTGAACTATACTGTACAAAAGTGGGTGTTGGCACTGACACGATGGGCTCGGACATGCTGCCATTGTCACCAACAATCTCCTTTTTTACATTCTTCTAAAGACATAATGTCATTCCTGATCCATCAAACCCAGCATTGGATCTGGTTCTCTGCCATCCATCCATTATCCGTAACCGCTTATCCTGTTCAGGGTCGCGGGCAAGCGGGGCACACCCTGGACAAGTCGCCAGGTCATCGCAGGGCTGATACATAGAGGCAAACAACCATTCACACTCACATTCACACCTACGGTCAATTTAGAGCCCCCAATTAGCCTAACCTGCATGTCTTTGGACCGGAGCACCCGGAGGAAACCCACGCAAACACAGGAAGAACATGCAAACTCTACACAGAAAGGCCCGTCAGGTGCTGGGCTCGAACCCCAAACCTTCTTGCTGTGAGGCAACAGTACTAAGTACTACACCGCCATGCCGCCCTGACCCTGTAATATAAAGTTGGAAGTGAATACCACCAAAAGGATGGCCAAATCATGGGGACAGAACAGAGCAGGGGGTTCTAAACTGCAGTCCATAGGAGTAGGTGTGTGTGCAGGACTGTTGTTTCAATCCCATTCCTAACTGCTCTTGCAGAAATTTTGACCAATCACACCCACTCCCAGTTATTGTTCTGTACGTGATACTTTCTGACAAACGTGGTTAAATTTGTCATAAAATATATACATAATATAGTCATTTAAACCACAGTGGCCAGAATAAATGATGAATGAGTAAAGTTAATGAATTAAATGCTTTTAGGAAAGTGGTGACTCAGTGGTTAAGGCTATGAGCACCAGATCAGAAGTTCTGGAGTACTGCCCAAGCTGCTATGGTTGGGTCCTTGAGCAAGATCCTTAACCCTGAACTCCTCCGATACAAGTCAGCCAAATGAGTAAATATAAATCCATCATAGAGCGCTGTGTGAGCATGATATACACCCTTTATTTCATGAACATGGTCCTGCAAACTTCCTACACTTGGTCACATATGAAAGCCACCCACTCATACACCAGGTTTTGTTGGATCCTGTGGGATCCAAGTCTCGATGAACAACTCTGCTTAGGTCTCCCTACCTTCAACACACCTGGCCCATCTAATTCATGGCTTAATAATTCGCTGATCAGTGAGGGAATACCTCAAACTGTGCATGGCAGAAGGTCCCAAGGACTGGAAGAAAGAACCCCTGGGATGGGATGGGATGGACTTTGTGTCAATCATGTACCATATTACATGGAATAACTTAAGAATTTGCACAGAACAAAAGGTCATGTAAAGATTCACTAATGGTTTAGTTTTCTGAGAAAATCATTAGTTCATACTAAGTAGAACCAAGCTTACTTCCCTCAAATTGCACTGGACCAAAGGACAGATAAATGATTATTCCCCCAAGTGCCTGATGGTTACTGGGAAACCCTGAGTATGCGTGTATGTATACAAAATGATATTGCACAGTTGCACGAAGATATGAAGATGTGAAGTGAACGAGTGAGAATATTTTCAACAGGAGAAGATAAACATGAGTGAAGTGAACGAGGGGTCGCGCCTGGAGGACGCTCTGGACTCTTGCAGTGGTGCTTTTGTGGCTGGGGACTGCGGTTGTCGTGAACGGTTTTGCGCTCTGGTTTCTGTCGGTGGGGGGTTTACAGCATCAACGAAGCTGACTTTGTTAGGACTGTTAATGTTGCCCAAATGAGGATGGGTTCCCTTCTGAGTCTGGTTCCTCTCGAGGTTTCTTCATGTCGTCTGAGGGAGTTTTTCCTTGTCACCGTCGCCACAGGCTTCATCATTAGGGATAAAATTAGCTCCTGTTTTAAGTGGTTCAAATTCTGTAAAGCTGCTTTTCGACAATGTTTATTGTTAAAAGCGCTATATAAATAAACTTGACTTGACAAGTTGTAGAGGAATTTCACCAAACTTGGCAAGAGGCTTTGTTATATACGCAGATTGAAATGTTGTTTAATTTGGGCAAATTTTACCATGCGGTGAGTTAGGGCGCGTCTCCATAAAGACTTACACACTTTATGGAGACGCCCTCAGGTTACTGTAGCGGGATAGAAATGATCACTGCAATGTTCAGACTGCCACCTTGTGGTTTGCGGTAATACTGCAACGGTTCACCTTGAACTGTCCTTGGAGCTGAAGGAGTTAAAAATAAGCGCAGTCATTAATTCTTTCCGTGCGGCATGTCCGTTCCGTGCCGTCATGAGGATTCTTGCAGTCGCTCGCAAAACGGCTCCTCCTTAACAAGTAACAGGATAGTCACGTTTATTTAAATGCCATATTTACATATTTAGTTTGCTTGCCAAATGATTTAACGGCTTTCTGAAGAGTGTCAAAGCAGCAATTTCAACACGGTTTTAATAGCTAACGTCCGCTGTATTGGTTTATCGCATGTATGTGTATTTTTATATTTATAGATCGTCAACGTTTGTTACTGTTTATTGCACATTTCAGACAAACATTTCATATTTGACGATTTTTATTTATTTATTTTTCTCTCAGGAAGTTCATTCCTGTTTCCAGGCTCTGATCATTTTTTTATTGTACTTTATTTCTTATGATTTTATTCCATGCTGTAAAATCATTGTATGGCTGAGTTACGGAAACATGACTTTCCAGGCTTTCTGTTCCAGCTCAATCTGGCAGCTTGCTGGGGGGTAAAAATTTCAAGTCAGGTTGTTGGGGGGGTCATGAATAATCAACTTGATCTCACACTGAAAATGTTTTATATAATAAAGCACCCTTATCCAAAATATCTTACCCGTCTCACTTTTCGACACCTCGGTGAAACTCGAGCGTGTTCACCTGAGCGAACCTGAGTTTACTTTAAAGGTGATGATACACTGGGCAACTTTTTGGGCGATGTTACTGGGCATTTCGGGCGCTTTGGTACTTTCCCATCGAGATTGGGCAACATCATTTCTATCTGAACGATTTTTTTTTTTTTTATTGATCATCTAATCAGAATGCGAGCAGCGAATCACATGACCACCTGAGTGAGCTTCTGAAATTTTCAATAAAGATGGCAGCATCTCCGGCAGTAGGTGCGTAAAGAATACGGGAAGTGTTTCCGTCAGTCTCAGTGCTGTGGCGCTTTGCCCCAGGACAACTCTCACAGCGTGGGCAAAACCTCCACGTCTCGCTCCACGGCCCGGTACTCCTCGGCCACTCAGGTGAAGCACTTACCCCTCCGTCTTTTCACTTCTCCATCAGCAGCTCGGCTGTCGTCATGCTTTTAATGTTGTTGTTCCGATAAATATGGATGTTTCTGCCTGAAATGATCCTGCGGTTCTTAATGCTGGAAGTGATTTTGTGCCTTCAGGCCTACATTCCTCAGGGAATCATAAAAATATAAAAAAAAAACAAAAAACCCCACCTTATCTGCTTACGAAGTTTTCTCCGACATTTTGAGTCACGTCTTGTGACTAGTTTTACACGTACCGCTTGTTTGCTTGTTTATTAACGCCCTGACGTAATTAGTCTTGAAGGGAAAACGCTACATTACGGTCTTTGTGCTAAAGTGTCAGGGACGCATTTCTTCATTTAATCGCCCTGCGTGAGTAGAAAGCAGTTAATTTCTCATCCGGTGCCAACCTAATCATTCTCTTAAATGAGATTCTTTATGACTAATTGTGGTTAGTAGGTTTTGCCAACAAAAGGGAAATCAATAGCAAGCAGGATTTATTTCCCTTCGCCGCCTTAATGGCGCTCTGAGCGAATCAGACCCTTTGTCGCTGTTAGAACATCAGTGTCATCAGTGTGACTTCTTCTTCGCACCTGTAGTGCTCTTACCAGCGTCAATTAGCAGCCGTGTCATTGTACAAGCTCACGCTAATAGACTTCCTTATCAACCCTGGATTTCGCTAAATAGAACCCAGCATGGTTTATACTTTTATACGTCTTGCAGCACTAGTCCTGTAACGATGCCATAAACATATATTGTGATTGCTTTTCCATGAAGTCACGCTCGGAGCAATTACGATTTTAATAACATCTCAACCATAAGTATGAACATGATTTTTATTTATTTAAATTTTTTTTTTTGTTTCGTCTTGTCGCATTTGCTCCCAAAGGGCAAGAGGTTGCGTGCCGAAGAGCATAATGATCATTGTTACCTTCTGCTTCTGGTTAATTAGTGCTGGCTTTTAACGCACCGCATGCACTAATAGCTAACAGCGTGTGTCTGTGTGTGCGCGCATGTGTCACAGAGTCGTATCAGGCGGATGTGGAACGACACGGTGAGGAAGCAGTCCGAGTCTTCCTTCATCTCCGGAGACATCAACAGCACCTCGACGCTGAACCAAGGTGAGCGCTCTACTGCTCCAAAAGACAAGCGAAACATGATGCGGTGACTTTTGAGAACTTGGATGCGCTTATTTAAATTTAAAAACAACAGCAACAACAACAAAAAAAATTATGTTTGAAACCTCACACTGCGTTCACACTAGCAAGTAACAAGACGCTCAAGATTGTTTCTTGTCTCTCGTGGGCGTGGCCTGTCTGTCTTTGTTTCAATTCTCGTATCAGAATTAATTTAGTGAACGGTTGAATTTGATAACCTGATATGTTATTGTTTCTATAGTAACAGCGCATATACAGAGACTTGTATGGTGGATGTGTAACAAAATCTGAGCCTAATAGTCGATAACCTTTTAAAATATGTTGTTTAAGAAAGAAAAACGTATAATCAGTTGTTGTTGTAGTAATGTTTTTATGTTCGGAGATGTTTATGTAACAAATATGGAAGGAGTCTCTGGTGTCAACACTTTGTAACAGTCACGGTGCTTTGTAGGAATTTACGCTTTCTGGTTTCAAGGTAAAATGACAAGCTGTGGGTTTTTGTTTGTTTGTTTCATGAGCTACAAGAGTAGAAAAGGAGATGCCTGTTATTGAACCTTGTTATAACGTTAGTGGTAACAGGACCTAGCTTGTCTCGTAGACTTTTTGCAACATTAGCTATAAAACGTTAAAATGCATGACGTATGGTTATTTAGTGACTAAAAAAACGTCCTTCCTGTGCCATGCCCTGGTCTTCCCAGGCAGTCTCCCATCCCAGTACTAACCAAACCCTTAAGGTGCATTGGGCGGCGCCAAGCTCCGCTTCTATAGCCCTCAGCCTCTTGCCGATTATACTGCTAGGGTTACAGTGAGGGGGCTGGTCCTCTTGTAACCGCGAAAGTTTGACACTCCGCTGTATTGCAGCGTGCCTTGCCGGTTGGCATTAGGTACCATTTTTATGATGGTCTTTGGTATGATCCTACCACAATTGGAACTCGCAAGCTCCCGGTTGAGAGGCGGACACGCTAACCACTAGGCTAGCTCACGGTCAGTGACTAATTAGTCAACAGTATAAAGCAAATTGCTGAGTTCGAAGTGGAATAACACACTTTGAACAGTGCTGTTGAACACGAAAAATAAAAATGCTACACTTTTACCCCATTTCAACCAACAGGGAACAGGTTCCGTTCTTGTTCGCGCACAAATTTTGAACCATTCAAAGCATTTCAACTAAAAATAACTTGGTTCCGAACCTGAGAAGTTGGTTTCCAGCTGGAAGCAAAAAATAGCTGTTTTTTTTTAGCACGAATCATGTTGAGCTCAGTGGGCGTGGCATTAGTTCAGAGAAGAAGCAGAGCACAGGAATGGAGAAGGCAATGGAAAAGGATACATCTTCAGAAAAAAAAAAGGAACAAAAACAAATCTACAATAACAGAACAAAAGCTAATTGACGCGCACCGCCATCTTGCTCCTACTGTTTAAACGAGGTGTTTTGGTGACGATGTACAGGTGAGCTAAAAGTTGTCGCCACACAACAGGAGAACACTTCACTGTCAAGCCTTCACTCGCTCACAGGACCCAGTCGTTATGGGAAACACCTGATGCTGATTTGAGCGCAGTCAGCACACGCATATAAGGACACCGAGGCTTTGCGAAGTATTATCATTATCACTGTCATGAAGCTCCTGTGAGTATCGGGGACATGGATTTGAGACAAATACATCTCAAGAGGCTTGACGAAGGTT
>JAODKS010000012.1:18990248-19001087 GCA_028877415.1 Sciades dowii | reverse complement strand
CAGACAGGAAGGACTACCATGGATTATTCCCCAGACTGAAGACTCTCCATGGACCAAAAAGCAATGCAGTGGCACCAGTGAAAAGTACTGACAGAAGTATCCTCCACACAAATCTGGAAGACATAAAAAGAAGGTGGAAGGAGCATTTCTCCAATCTCCTAAACCAGCAAGGGTCAGTTGATCCTGAGACATGTCACTGGCTTGAGAGGAGACCAACAAGAGAAGATGTGTGTACCCATCACATCAGATGAGCTTGAGAAAGCACTCAAAGATACTGGATGTGGCAAAGCACCTGGCCAAGATGGCATCCCAGGTGATGTGTTGAAGCAAAGCAGCCCCAGCCTAACATCTGCACTCTTAAAACTGTATAATGCATGTTGGGAGAACATGCATGAAGTCTTCCCCAAGACTTCAAAGATGTTGTGGCCAGCTACAAAAAGAAAGGAGAAAGGAGCAAATGTGGAAACCACCGTGGCATAGCTATGCTTTTTTCACCAGATTTGACACACAACTCCATCTCAATAAGACCTTTCCAAGGAGTCCAGGTATGCCCCATTCCAAGTGCAGCTCGGCCCATCATTCACCATGGAACTCTTGAAATTCTGGGCCCGTAACTCACCAAGCAAGATGCACAGGTCCAACAGGTTTGAGAGGTAGCTCTGTCTCAATAAGACCTTTCCAATGAGCACAAGTATTGCCAATTTCAACTGCAGTTCTTCCCATTATTTGCCATGGAACTCTTGGAGTTCCAGGCATATAACTCACCAACCGAGATGCAGAGGGCCACCAGCATTGAGCGGCAGCTCTCTTTCAATAAGCTGTTTTCCACAAGCCCAAACATGGCTCATTCTGACTGCAGCTCTGCCCATTATTTGCCACAGAACTCTTGGAATTCCAGGCCCATAACTCACCAACCAAAAAGCATAGGGCCACCAGCTTTAAAAGGCAGCTCTAGCTCCATGAGACCTTTCCAATGAACCCAAATGTGTCCCATTCTGACTGCACCTTGGTCCATTATTCACCACAGAACTCTTGGAATTCTGGGCCCATAACTTACCAACTGAGATGCATGGGGCCACCAGGTTTAAGAGGCAGCTCTCTCTCAATAAGCCCTTTCCAACAAGATAAAGGATGGTTCATTACAACTGAAGCTCTGCCCATTATTCATGATGGAACTCTTGGAATTCCGGACCTGTAACTCACCAACCGACATGCACGGGGCCACCAGCTTTGACATGCACCTCCGGTTCGAGGAGATTTTACCAATAAGCCCAAGTATGGCCCATTCTGACAACAGCTCAGTCCATCATTTGCCACAGAACTCTTGGAATTCTGGGCCCATAACTCATGAAGCGAGATGCACAGGGCCAACAGCTTTGACAATCAGCTCAATCTGAATAAGACCTTTACAATGGACCCAAGTATGACCCATTCCATCTGCAGCTCGGCCCATTATTCACCACAGAACTCTTGGATAACAGGCATGTAACTCACTAAATGAGATACCGAGGGCCACCAGCTTTGACATACAGCTCCGGGTCGAGGAGACCTTTCCAACAAGCTCAAGGATGCCCCATTCTGTCCAAAGTTTGGCCCATTATTTGCCCCGGAACTCTTGGAATTCTGGGCCCATAACTCACCAACCGAGATTCAGAGGGCCACCAGCTTTGACAAGCTGACCATTCTGACCGCAGCTCAGCCCATTATAATGTGATTAATTCCAAGAGTTCGATGGTGAATAATTATTCACCATAGAACTCTTGGAATTCCTGGCACATAATTCACCAACAAAGATGGACGGGGCCACCAGCTTTGACATGCTGATCTAGCTCAATAAGACATTCCCAATGAGCCCATTCAGACTGCAGCTCAACCCATTATTGGCCAACGGAACTCTTCGAATTCCAGACCTGTAACTCACTAACCGTGATGCAGAGTGCCACCAGCTTTAACAGGCTGCTCTATCTCAATATAGTGTTTTAAATGACCCCAAGTATGGCCCATTCTGACTGCAACTCGGACAATTATTCGCCACGGAACTCTTGGATTTCTGGGCTCATAGCTCACCATCTGAGATGCAGCAAGCCACCAGCTTTGACAGGCCAGTCTGTCTCAATAAGTCCTTTCCAATGAGTCCAAATATGGCCCATTGTGAACAAAGATCAGCCCATTATTTGCCATGGAACTCTTCGAATTCCAGGCCTGTAACTCACCAACCGAGATGCACAGGGCCACAAGATTTGACAGTCTGCTTCATCTCAATAAGACCTTTCCAAGGAGCCCAAATATGTCCCATTCCAACTGGACCTCGGCCCATTATTCGCCACATAACTCTTGGAATTCGGGGGCCGTAACTTACCAACCAAGATGCACAGGGCCACCAGCTTTAAGAGGCATTTTTCTCTCAATAAGCCCTTTCCAATGAGATGAAGGAAGGCCCATTATGACTGAAGCTCCGACCATTGTTTGCCAATGAAATCTTGGAATTCAGGGCCCGTAACTCACCAAACGAGATGCAGAGGGCCACCAGCTCTGAGAGGATGCTCCATCTGTATACATCCTTAACAACGAGCCCAAGAATGACCCATTCCAGCCACAGCCTGGCCTATTATTTGCCACAGAACTCTTGCACTTCAGGGCCCATAACTCACCAACCAAGATGCACAGGGTCACCAGTTTTGACAGGCCACTCCATCTCAATAAACCATTTCCATGGAGCCCAAATATAGCCCATTGGGATTGCAGCTTGGCCCATTATTCACCACAGAACTCTTGGGATTCCGGGCCTGTAACTCACCAACTGAGATGCAGAGGGCAACCAGCTTTGAGAACTAGTTCTATCACAATAACACCTATCCAAAAAGTCCAAATATGGCCAACCACAGCTCAGCCCATTATTTGCCACAAAACTCTTGGAATTTTGGGCCCTGCCAAAGCTGGTGGCCCTGTGCATCTTGGTTAGTGAGTTATGGGCCCAGAATCCCAAGGGTTCCATGGTGAATAATGGGCCTAGCTGATGTCTAATTGGGGCAGACCCAGGCTCATTGGAAAGGCCATATTGAGATGGAGCTTCCTGTCAAATCTGGTGGTCCTGTGCATCTCAGTTGGTGAGTTACAGACCTGGAATTCCCAGCCTTCTGTGGCAAATAGTGGGCAGAGCTGCCATCAGAATGGGGCATACCTGAGCTCATTGGAAAGGTCTTATTGAGTTGGAGTGGTCTGTCAAATCTGGTGGTCCTCTGCCTCTTGGTTGGTGAGTTACGGGTCTGGAATTCCAAGGTATCCATGGTGAATAATGGGCTGAGCTGCGGTCAGAATGGGACATACTTGGGCTTTTTGCAATGCTGTCCCCAAATCGGAGAGGCCTGTCAAAACTGGTGGCCCGGTGCATCTCGGTTGGTGAGATACAGACCTCGAATTCCTAGAGTTCTGTGCTGTATAATGGGCAGAACTTTGGTCATAATGGGCTATCTTTCCATCTCTTTGGAAAGGTCTTATGAAAACAGGGCTGCCTCTTAAATCTGGTGGTACAACATCTCGGTTGGTAAGTTATGGGCCCAGAATTCCAAGAGTTCTGTGGTGAATAACAGGCTAAGCTGTGGTTCAAATGGGCAATACTTGGGCTCGTTGGAAAGCTCTTATTGAGCTGGAGTGCCATATCAAAACTGGTGGCCCTGTGCATCTCAGTTGGTAAGTTACAGGCCTGGAATTCCAGGAGTTCCGTGGTGAATAATGGACTGAGCTGCTGTCGGAATGGGACATACTTGGGCTCGTTGGAAAGCTCTTAATGAGCCGGAGTGCCATATCAAAATTGGTGACCCTGTGCATCTCAGTTGGTCAGTTACAGACCCAGAATTCCAAGAGTTTGGTGGCAAATGATGGACCGAGCTGAGGTCAGAATGGGCTATACTTAATCTTGTTCGAAAGTGCTTCTTGAGCTGGAGAGACCTGTCAAAACTGGTGGCCTGATCCATCTCGGTTGTTGAGTTTCAGGACCAAAATTCCAAGAGTTCCGTGGCAAATAATGGGCCTGGCTGCAGTCAGAATGGGGCATGCATGGGCTTGTGGAAAGGTCTTATTGAGCCGGATCTGTGGGTCAAAACTGGTAGTCCTGTGGATCTCAGTTGGTGAATTACGGGCCTGGAATTCCAAGAGTTCCATGGTGAATAATTGGCCAAATTGCAGTTCGAATAGGACAAACTTGAGCTCATTGGAAACTTCTTATTGAGTTGAACCGGCTTGTCCAAGCTGGTGGCTCTGGGCATCTTGGTCGGTGAGTTATGAGCCCAGAATTCCAAGAGTTTAATGGTGAAAAATCAGCCAAGCTGCAGTAGGAAAGAGCCATACTTGAGCTCATTGGAAAGGTCTTACTGAGACAGAGCGGCTTTTCAAATCTGGTGGCCCTGTGCATCTGGGTTGGTGAGTTACAGGCCCGGAATTCCAAGAGTTCTGTGGTGGACAATGGGCCAAGCAGCAGTTAGAATGGGACATACTTGGGCTTCTTGCAAAGCTGTCCATGAATCAGAGAGGCCTGTCCAAACTGGTGGCCCTGTGCATCTTGGTTGGTAAGTTACGGGCCATGAATTCCAAGAGTTCCGTGGTGAATAATGGGCTGAGCTCCAGTCTGCGTGGGCCATCCTTGGGCTCATTGGAAAGCTCCTATTGAGCTGGAGAGCCACATCAAAGCTAGTGGCCCTCTGCATCTCAGTTAGTGAGTTACAGACCCGGAATTCCAAGAGTGCCGAGGTGAATAATGGGCCAAGCTGCAGTCAGAACGGGGCATACCTGGGCTCATTGGAAAAGTCATATTGAGATGGAGCTGCCTGTCAAATCTGGTGGCATTGTGCCTCTCGCTTGGTGAGTTACAGACCTGGAATTCCAAATTTCTGTGGCAAATAATGGGCGGAACTTCAGTCATAATGGGCCATACTTTGGCTTGTTGGAACATTCTTATTGAGCCGGAGAGCCTTATCAAAACTGGTGGCACTGTGCATCTCACTTGGTGAGTTTCCAGCCCAGAATTCCAAGAGTTCTGTGGTGAATAATGGGCCGAGGTTCAGTCAGAATGGGGCATACCTGGGCTTGTTGGAAAAGACTTATTGAGCTGGAGCTGCCTGTCAAATCTGGTGGTCCTGTGCGTCTCAGTTGGTGAGTTATAGACCCGGAATTCCAAGAGTTCGTTGGCAAATAATGGACCGAGATGCGGTCAGAATGAGCCCACTTGGGCTCGTTGAAAAGCTCTTATTGACCTGGAGTGCCATATCAAAACTGGTGGCCCTGTGCATCTCAGTTGGTGAGTTTCCAGCCCAGAATTCCAAGAGTTCCGTGGCAAATAATGGGCCAAGCTTCAGTCAGAATGGGGCATACCTGAGCTCGGTGGAAAGGTCTTATGGAGATCGAGCTGCCTGTCATATCTGGTGGCCCTGTGCATCTCAGTTGGTGAGTTACAAACCCGGAATTCCAAGAGTTCCGTGGCGAATAATGGGCCAAACTGCGGTCAGAATGGGCCATTCTTCATCTTGTTCAAAATTGCTTCTTGAGCTGGAGAAGCGAGTCAAAACTGGTGGGTTTTGACTGGTCGAAACAGGTCAAACATCTTGGTTGGTGAGTTTTGGGCCCGGAATTCCAAGAGTTCCGTAGCGAATAGCGGGCTGAGCTGCAGTTCCAATGGGCCATACTTGGGCTTGTTGGAAAGCTCTCATTGACCCAGAGTGCCATATCAAAACTGGTGGCCCTGTGCATCTCAGTTGGTGAGTTTCTAGCCCAGAATTCCAAGAGTTCGGTGGCGAATAATGGGGCAAGCTGCAGTCAGAATGGGGCATACCTGAGGTTGGTGGAAAGGTCTTATGGATATCAAGCTGCCTGTCATATCTGGTGGCCCTGTGCATCTCAGTTGGTGAGTTACAAACCTGGAATTCCAAGAGTTCCATGGCAAATAATGGGTCGAGCTGCTGTCGGAATGGGCCATACGTCATCTTGTTCGAAAGTGCTTCTTGAGCTGGAGAGGCGAGTCAAAACTGGTGGGGCTATGCATCTTGTTTTGTGAGTTTCAGTCCCGAAATTTCAAGAGTTCCATGGTAAATAATGGGCCAAGCTGCAGCCAGAATAGGGCATACCTGGGCTCTTTGGAAAGGTCTTATAGAACTGGAGCTGCTGGTCAAAGCTAGTGGCCCTGTGGTTCTCAGTTGGTGAGTTACAGGCCTGGAATTCCAAGAGTTCCATGCCAAATGCTGGGCCGAGCTGCAGTTGGAATAATTCAACCTTGAGCTCGTTGGAAAGTGCTTATTGAGTTGGAGCAGATTGTTCAAGCTGGTGGCTCTGGGCATCTCGGTTGGTGAGTTACGGGCCTGGACTTCCAAGAGTTCCGTGGTGAAAAATGGGCCAAGCTGCAGTCGGAAAGGGACATACTTGTGCTCATTTGAAAGGTCTTATTGAGACAGAGCTGCCTCTCAAAGCTGGTGGCCCTGTGCATCTTGGTTGTTGAGTTACGGGTCCGGAATTCCAAGAGTTCTGTGGTGGATAATGGGCCGAGCTGTGGTCAGAATGGGACATACTTGGATATATTGCAATACTGTCTCCGAGTCAGAGAGGCATCTCATAACTGGTGGTATTGTGCCTCTCAGTTGGTGAGTTACAGAGAGAATTCAAAAGTTTCGTGGCAAATAATGGGCAGAACTTTGGTCATAATGGGCCATACTTTGGCTTGCTGGAATGCTCTTATTGAGCCGGAGAGCCTTATAAAAACTGTTATCCCTGTGCATCTCAGTTGGTGAGTTACAGACCCGAAATTACAAGAGTTCCATGGCGAATAATGGGCCGAGCTGCAGTCAGAATGGGGCATACCTGAGCTTGTTGGAAAGGTCTTATTGAGCTGGAGCTGCCTGTCAAATCTGGTGGCCTGTGCATCTCATTTGGTGAGTTATAGACCCGGAATAATGGGCCGAGGTATGGTTGGAATGAGCCCTACTTCATTTTGTTTGAAAGTGCTTCTTAAGCCGGAGAGCTGAGTCAAAACTGGTGGCCCTATGCATCTTAGTTGGTGAGTTTCAGGCCTGGAATTCCAAGACTTCCGTGGTGAATAATGGGCCGAGCTGTAGCCAGAATGGGGCATACCTGGGCTCGTTGGAAAGGTTTTATTGAGCTGGATTTCCCTGTCAAATCTGGTGGTCCTCTGCCTCTCAGTTGGTGAGTTATGGGTCCAGAGTTCCAAGGGTTCCATGGCAAATAATGGGCTGAGCTGCAGTCAGAATGGGCCTTTCTTGGGCTTGTTGGAAAGCTCTCCTTGACACAAAGCGGTTTGTCAAAGCTGGTGGCCCTCTGTATCTCGGTTGGTGAGTTACAGGCCTGGAATTCCAAGAGTTCCATGGTGAATAATGAGGCGAGCTGCAGACAGAATGGGGCATCCTTGCACTCTATGGAAAGGTCTTATTAATCCTGAGTGGCTTTTCAATTCTGGTGGCCCTGTGCATCTTGGTTGGTTAGTTATGGGCCCGGAATTCCAAGAGTTCCGTGGCCAATAATGGACCGAGCTGCAGTCAGAATGGGCCATAGTTGTATGCATTGGAAGGAGCTTATTGAGACAGAGAGGCATGTCAAATCTGGTGGCCCTGTACGTCTCAGATGGTGATTACGGACCCGGAATTCCAAGAGTTCCGTGACGAATAATGGGCAATGCTGTGGTCAGAATCAGTCATACTTGGGCTCGTTCAAATAGTCGCCTCAACACAGAGCTGCATGGCAAAGCTGGTGGCCCTCTGCATCTCAGTTGGTGGGTTACAGCCTCGGAGGTGCAAGAATTCCATGGCAAATAATGGGCCGAGTTGCACCTGGAATGGGCCATAGTTGGGTTCATTGAAAGGTCTCAACTCGGCCTGGAGCTGCATGTCAAATCTGGTGGCACTGTGCATTCTGTTTGGTGTATTCTGGGCCAGGAAGTGCAAGAATGCCATGGCGAATAATGGGCCGAGCTGCAGTTGGAATGAGCCTTACTTGGGCTCATTGGAAAGGACTTCTCAATCTGGAGCTGCCTGTCAAATTTGGTGGCACTGTGCATTTCGGTTGGTGAGTTACAGGCCAGGAAGTGCAAGAATTCTGTGGTGAATAATGGGCTGAGCTGCTATCAGAATGGGCCATACTTTGGCTCGTTGGAAAGGTATCCTCCAACCGGAGCTGCATGCAAAGCTGGTGGCCCTGTGCATCTCAGTTGGTGTGTTACAGGACCAGAAGTGCAAGAGTTCCATGGCGAATACTGGGCCAAGCTGCGGTCAGAATGGGCCATACTTGGGTGCACTGGAAAGGTCTCCTGGACCCGGAGCTGCTTGTCAAATGTGGTGGCCCTGTGCATCTCAGTTGGTGAGTCATGGGTCTGGAAGTGCAAGAATTCCATGGAGAATGATGGGCCGAGCTGCAATCAGAATGGGCCATATTTGGGCTTGTTGGAAAGGGCTTAATGAGATGGAAAAGCCTGTCAAAACTGGTGGGGCTGTGCTTCTCAGTTGGGGAGTTATGGGCCCGAAAGTGTAAGAGTTCCATGGCAAATAATTGGCCAAGCTGTGATTAGAATGGAATGGTCTTGTTCGAAAGGTCTTCTTGAGATGGAGCAGCCTGTCAAAGCTGGTGGCCCTGCGCGACTCAGTTGGTGAGTTACAGGCCTGGAATTCCAAGAGTTCTGTGGTGAATAATGGGCCGAGCAGCAGATGGAATGGGACAAACTTGGGCTCATTGGAAAGTTCTTATTGAGATGGAGCGATCTGTCCAAGCTGGTGGCTCTGTGCGTCTTGGTTGGTGAGTTACAAGCCCGGAAGTGCAAGAGCTCCGTGGTGAATAATGGGCTGAGCTGTATTCAGAATGGGTGGTACATGGGGTCATTTGAAATGACTTTTTGAGACGGAGGGGCCTGTCAAAGCTTGTGGTCCTGCGCGTCTCAGTTGGTGACTTACAGGCCTGGAAGTGCAAGATTTCCGTGGTGAATAGTGGGCAAAATGGGCCATACTTGGGTTTATTGGAAAGCGCTTCTTGAGATGGAACGGCATGTCAAAGGTGGAGAACTGCACATTTCAGTTGGTGAGTTATGGGCCCTGGAAGTGCAAGACTTCTGTGGTGAATAATGGGCTGTGCTGGTTGGAATGGGCCAAACTTGGGTTCATTGGAAAGCGCTTCTTGAGACGGAGCGACCTGCCAAATCTGGAGCCCTGTGCATCTCGTTTGGTGAGTTATGGGCTTGGAAGTGAAATAATTCCATCTGAATAATGGACCGAGCTGCGGGCAGAATGGGCCGTACTTTGGCTTGTTGGAAAGGTCTCATTGCACCGGAGAGTCCTGTCAAAGCTAGGGGCACTGCCCGTCTTCTTTGGTGAGTTATAGGCTCAGAAGTGCAAGAATTCCATCCAAATAATGGGCCAAGCTGCAGTTGGAATGGGCCATATTTGAGCTTACTGGAAAGCTCTTATTGAGACAGACCTGCCTGTCAAAGCGGGCGGCCCTGTGCATTTTGACTGTTGAAATACGGGCCAGGAAGTGTAAGAATTTGCAGGGCCATCAGCTTTGACTGGCCACTCTGTCTCAATATGCACTTTCCAATGAGCTCAAGTATGGCCCATTCTGTCTGCAGCTTGGCCCATTATTCACCACAGAACTCTTGCACTTCTGGCCCAGTAACTCACCAACCAAGAAGAGCAGGGCAACCAGATTTGACAGGCCACTCTGTCTCAATAATTCCTTTCCAATGACCCCAAGTATGACCCATCATGTCTCCAGTTCGGTCCATTATTCGCCACAGAATTATTGCATGTCTGGGCCTGTAATGTGCTAAGTGAGACATGGAGCACCACCATCTTTGACAGGCCATGCTGTCTCAATAAGACCTTTCCAACAAGCCCAAGTATGGCCCATTCCTACCACAGCTCAGCCCATTATTCACCACAGAACTCTTGCACTTCTGGGCCCATAACTCAACAAGCAAGATGCGCAAGGCCACCAGTTTTGACAGGCCACTCTGTCTCAGTAAGACCTTTCCAACAAGCCCAAGTATGGCCCATTCTGTCTGCAGCTCTGTCCATTATTTGCAATGGAACGCTTGCACTTCCGGGCCCGTAACTCACCAAGCAAGATGTGCAGGGCTACCAGCTTTGACAGGCTGCTCTGTCTCAATAAGCCCTTTCCAATGTGCTAAAGTATGGCCCATTCTGACTGCAGCTCAGCCCATTATTTGCCACGGAATTCTTACACTTCTGAGCCCATAACTTACCAACCAAGAAGCGCAGGGCTACCAGCTTTGACACACCCCTCCGTCTCAAGAAGTGCTTTCAAATGAGCCCATTCCAATCACAGCTTGGCCCATTATTCGCCATGGAATTCTTGCACTTCTGGACTTGTAACTCTCCATCTGAGATACACAGTCCCACCAGCTTTGACAGGCCGCTCCATCTCAATAAGCCCCTTCCAATGAACCCAAGTATGGCCCATTCTGTCCAAAGCTCGGCCCTGGGCCGCCTGTGTGCTGGTTCATGACTACAGTTTCCAGTGTTTCAACACCTGCTGCTTCGCCACTTGCCCATTCCCATAGGACTTGAATTTGAATTTGAAGTCATGACTTGCACATGAATTGGATTAGAGAGAGGGAGAGTTGTGCAGCCATCACCCTCACTCTCTTGTCCCCACCTCACTGTGTCCGGGGCAAGACAGAATCTTTTTAAATTTTTTTCTACAAATAATTTTCCAGTATCCTCTTCATTTTTATTATACTGTCACTTTCCTTTTTGTACTTTCTACTTTCGCTTTCCTTTTTCTGTTTTTTTTCTCTCTCTTTTTTCAGAATAACACCGAGACCCAAAGCTTTTT
>JAODKS010000012.1:13898655-13909705 GCA_028877415.1 Sciades dowii | reverse complement strand
ACTAGAAATGTATATATATTTATGAACTCAATATTTTTTAACCTAATATTTATTAATCTATTATTTATTTATTTATTCTGACTTCGATGGCAGCTACACTCCCACCAAATCACTTGTGATTTTACTCAAACCTATGAACTAAATCAGCACTGGGAGATGAAGACACATTGCAAGAAAAATGTGGCAGCATCACTCGGCTTCAATAAGGGTCACCGTCTTATGGATGGGTCTCTCCAAGTACACTGGCTTCCCGATGCGTTTCCCTTCTTTATCCAAGGTGGAATCACTGATCAGCAGTTGCAGTTTCCTTACGCAACCATCTTCTGCAGGATAGACCTTTGTGACCTTAGCCAACTTCCACTCGGTTCTTGGGGCAGTGTCATCTTGGACAATCACTATGTCATTGACCTGAGCGTTTCTGCGCTTTCGTTGCCATTTCTGACGTGGTTGTAAGTTCAGCAGATATTCTTTGCACCATCTGGACCAAAACTCGTTGGCTAAGTATTGGACCTTGCGCCACCTCTTCCGAAGGTAGAGGTCTTCTCTTTCGAACTTTCCAGGTGGTGGAAGAATGATCGAGGACTTCATTGTCAGTATATGGTTAGGTGACAGAGGCTGTGGTCCAGTAGGATCGTTCAGTAAGTGAGCAGTTAATGGCCGACTGTTAATGATCGCCATTACTTCATAGAAGTATGTCCTCAATGAAGGAGTGTCGAGTCGATTGGAGGACTGATCCAGGATAGACGTCAGCACACTTCTTATTGTCCGAATCTGCCTTTCCCAGGCACCGCCCATGTGGCTTGCTGACGGTGGATTCATGACAAACTCACAGCCCAGTATCTTAAGGCGTTCTTCATCCATCTCTTTCAAGGCCTCTACAAACTCTCGCCTGGCACCGACGAAATTGGTGCCTTGATCGCAACGGAGTTGTCGAACATTGCCACGTATGGCTATGAAGGCACGTAGAGCGATGATGAAAAAGTCTGTGGTCATCTCTTCAAGAAGCTCTATGTGAACTGCACGAGAGCATAAGCAAGTAAACAGCAAGCCGTAGCGCTTCGACTCCTTCCTTCCATCCTTAACATAGAACGGTCCGAAGCAGTCTATTCCGCAATACGTAAATGGAGGTGTTTCTTCCATGCGGTCGCGCGGCAAGTCTGCCATTTGCTGATTCTCTGTCGACCTTCTAAATCTTCTGCACTTGACACACTTGTTGATGCAGGATGAGACGGCATGACTGCATCCGAGTATCCAAAATCCATTGGCTCGTAGCTCGTTGACTGTTATGCCACGTCCTTGATGTTGCACTTGTTGATGATAATGCTGTATCAGCAATCTTGTTACGTGACCTTTGGCAGGTAGAACAGCCGGATGCTTGATGTGATGGTGCAAATCAGCATGCGTCAGCCGACCTCCCACCCTGAGAATTCCCTGTTCGTCAAGGAAAGGGTTCAGTCTGTGTAGCTTATTGGTCTTAACAAGCTCCTTCCCATGTTGGAGGGTTTGGATTTCTTCCGCGAAAGCTTCTCTCTGAACAAGACTGATGATGGTAGCCTCGGCATCGCTCCTTTCTGCTAAACTTGTGGCTTCATTCGTTCTTGAGATTGAACCTTTCAGCTCCTTGGTAAGTCGTATGAGACGAGCAATAGCCTTGACTAATCTTGTCCAGGAGGAGAACTTAAGGAATCGATCCAGCAGTGAAACTTGGGTAGTTGAAGCCTTGTGTACAACAACGTTCCGTACTTCAGGGTCTTCTGCTGCTACATTTTCCACCTCAACATTTCCAGTAGGGAGTTCTTCACACCAGAGGAAATCAGGACCAGAGAACCAGTTGGAGGCAATGAGCTCCTTTGCCCGCAGGCCTCTCGACGCATGATCGGCGGGGTTGTCTTCTGAGCTCACGTGTCTCCACTGATCTGGTCTAGTGCTGTCCTTAATCCGTTGGATGCGATTTGCCACAAACACGTGGAATCTTCTTGCATCGTTGTTCACGTATCCAAGGACGACCTTTGAGTCTGTCCAAAAGACTTCTTGAGCGTCTATTTCTAGCTCCTTTCTTAGCATGTCACTCATGCGTACAGCTACGACGGCTGCCGACAGCTCAAGTCTTGGCACAGTTGTGACCTTGGTAGGTGCCACTCGAGCTTTGCCCATTACTAAGGAGCAGTGGATTTGTCCTGTTTCACTTATTACCCGCAGGTAAGTACATTCTCCATACCCCAGGACGCTCGCATCGGAGAAGTAATGGAGTTCGTACCTTTGGACTTGCTTGAACTCTGATGGGAGATAACATCGCTGAATCTTGACGTCTGCCAGGTTCTTCAAGTCCAGAAGCCAGGACTCCCACCGTGGTCTCAGATCGTCTGGTAGCGGATCCTCCCATCCGACCTTGTCGCGGCACATCTGCTGCAGTATTTGTTTCCCGATTAGGATAAAGGGAGCGACAAAGCCTAAGGGGTCGAAGATGGAGGCTACAGTCGACAACACTCCTCTTCTTGAGAGTGGGCGCTCGTCCACCACCACTCTGAAGTTGAAGTGGTCCGACGTGACACACCATTTCACACCTAGCGCTCTCTCCATCTGGGGTTCACCCAGAGCCAGGTCTTGACTTCTTGACGAATCTGCACACTCTTCTTTCGGGAGGAACGCAAGCACCTCTTGACAATTTGACACAAACTTGTGGATGCGCAACCTTCCAGAGCTGCAGAGCTGTCTGGCTTCAGCAACCAACTTAATGGCTTCTTCCGGCGTTGAGACACTTATCAGGCCATCGTCGACATAAAAGTTTTTGTCGATGAAGTGGATTGTAGCTTCGCTGAATCGACCTCGTCCTTGTGCGGCGACGTGTTTGAGGCCGTAGTTCGCACAGCCAGGGGACGAGGCTGCACCGAATAGGTGCACTTTCATTCGGTACACTGATGGCTCTGACTTGATCTCCCCGTTGTCCCACCACAGGAACCTGAGGTAGTCCTGATCTTCTGCTCTGACCCGAAACTGGTGAAACATGCGCTGAATATCGCACATCACGGCTAATGGGCCCTTCCTGAACCGACAGAGGACGCCTATCAAGGTATTAGTCAACTCTGGTCCAGTGAGTAGATGGTCGTTAAGTGATACTCCTTCGAACTTGGCTGAACAGTCAAACACCACACGGATCTTCCCTGGCTTCTGATGGTGGTAGACTCCGTGGTGTGGAATGTACCAGCAAGAGCCTCGTTGGAGTTCACTTTCCGGGACCTTCTCAGCATCTCCACAGGATATGATGTCGCTCATGAATGCAACGTAGTCCTTGTGGTACTGCTTGTCCTTCTCAAATCTCCTTTTCAGACACCGGAGGCGATGATCTGCACATTTGAGGTTGTTAGGCAGACAAGGTTTGTCTTCTTTAAATGGCAATGGCATTTCGCGCTGTCCATTCGCTAGTGTCTTTATGCCCTCCTCCATTTTCGTGATGAAGCGAAGGTCATCCTGAGAGAAATGAGCGTCTTCCACGTTTCGCTCACTGAAGTCGGATTCAAGCATTTTCAGCACATCTGTCGGAACAATGACTTCCTTGACTTGGGTTCTACATATGTACTGAACTTGACTTGCTAAGTCACTCTGTGACTGCAGACTTGGTGTGACTTGTTTCACAACGATTCTGTGGCTGCTTCCGATAGCATCTCCATAGTCAACACAGGGATTGACGCAACCAACGATGCTCCAGCCAAGATCCGTTCTTACTGCGAATGGCTCGTCATCTTTGCCTGATACAATTTCTCTCGGCAACAAGGCTTGGGAACAATTGTACCCTATGAGCAGGCCGACGTCGCAGTCTATCAGAGGAGCGATCTCTTCAGCAAGGTGCTCTAAGTGAGACCATGCTCTTGCTGTCTTGGGTGTGGGAATGTGACTTAGACTAGCAGGGATGAAGTCTCGCGAATAAGTCACTGGAAGAGGGATTTTCTTGGATGAGTAAAACCCTCTGACCTGCAACCCGACTAACTTGTGACTTGGGATTACAGTCTGCTTGGACGCTAGTGTGGATAGCTTTAATTGCACAGGCTCCATCTGTGCATCAAGAACCTCTGCCCTTTCTTGCAGGATGAACGTGCTATCACTCTGACTGTCCAGAAGAGCGTATACCAGAACTTCAGCATCTGGGTTTCTTGTTGTTGACAGCCAAACTGGCACTATTGTGGACGCATATGTGCTGTTCCCTTTGTGCATGACTTGGTTAGACATAGCTGTGCTTGCTACTTCAGTAGCAGTGGACTCTGTGGACTCTTTAGGCCTTTCCTTTCCCTTTGAGGAATTTCCACTGTCCCTTTGTCCGTCTTGGACCTTTTCATCCGCCTTAGCACGGTCTTCATGCAAACATGTGGGATGCCTCCCCTTGCACACGTTGCAAACACTTTTCTTCTCGCAGCTCTTTGAGTGGTGTCCTGGCCTTAGACATGCAAAACACAACTTCTTTGTCTGCACATACTTGACACGTTCTTTGACAGGCTTCTCCATTAACTTCCGACATGTCTGAATACCATGGTTTGTCTTCTCACAAAACATGCATCCCTTAGCATCGCCCTTTTGTCCATCAACATCTGGCCTCTCTTCAGATGCACTTGCTAGCACCTTTACGCCAACATTGCGGACCTTCGACGGCTTTGCTCTTTCAGCATCACCACTCTTCAGAGCATGAAGTGAAGTCATTGGATTGCAAGCTATCTTAGCTTCTCTAGACACAAACTCGACAAAGGTGCGGAAACTTGGAAAGTCATGGTTTTCTTCTTCGTATTCCATTACCTTTCTGTTCCATCTGGCAGTGAGCCAGTCAGGGAGCTTACTGAGGATTCTTTGATTTTCACTGCAGTCGTTTAGGACTTCGAGACTCTTAACTTGACTCATGGCTGCTTGACAGCCTCGCAGGAAGTCTGCGAATTCCCTCAGCTCAACGCTGTCTTTGGGTCCAATCTTTGTCCATGAGTTCAGCTTGTCGCGGAAAGCTTTAGCGACCACAAAAGAGTTGCCGTATCGCTCTTCTAATATTTGCCATGCGGAATCATAGGCTTTCTCAGTGCCCACCAGAAAATAACTTTCAATTGCTTTCTTTGCAGCTCCTGTGACATACTTGCGGAGGTAGTAGATCTTCTCATTTACGGGAATGTTCTTCCGGCCTATCAGGGTTAGGAATGACATTTTCCAGTCCTTGTATCTGATTGGGTCTCCGCTAAACATCGGCGGCTCTGGCACTGGAAGACGGCTTGTATTTATGGACTCCGCTATTGCTTCAGCAAGCATTGTTGTACTATTGTCGTGACAAGTGGGGCGAGCAACTCGGGAAGTAGGCCTTGGGACTTCATAGCTTGTGGTGGGGAGCTGTGTGTACTGTGAAGGCATGCTGTACTTTAGAGGCGCTTTAGCTTTAGGTGGAGGCGCTGACAGGTTATGAAGAAGATCTGATATTTCTTCATCTGAGCCTACGTCTTGTTCGTAGACTTGTAGCCTTGCCTTAGCAGCGTTCATTCTTTTAGTTGCTTCCAAACGCTCTAACTGTCTGCGCTTCTCCTCTAGTAACTTCTGTCTTTCAGCATTTTCTGCTTCTTGTTGCACTCGTCTTCTAGCATCTTCTGCTTCTTGCTGCGCCCGTCTGGCTTCTTGTTGCGCTAGTCTTTCAGCATTCTCTGCCTTTTGATGTGCTAGCTGCCTCCTGTTCTCAGCTTCGAGCCTCTTGAGCTCCTTCTCTTGCTCTTCCATTTCTACTAGAGCCTTCAAGGTAGCTTGTGTTGCAGCAAACTCTGCTTCCGCCTCCTGCTTCTTCGTGGAGGACGCAACTGAACGTCTGGAAACACGTCCAGAGGCTGGGCGGCTAAACATGGACACTTGATCTTCTTTAAATGAAAACACTGAGCCAGTGTCACCCCATGGTGCTTGAGCAGAGGGTAAATGCTTCTCTGTGTCTTCATCCTGTAGAACATGTAGCCGTCCAATGAGTTGCTTTGATACAGCATCACAGGTGTCAACCCGACGTCTGGTGTCTGCGTCCGGGGCACTGTGTTTGCGAATATCCTCATACCGTTCCTTCACTTCGAGATCAGCAGCATGGACTTGAATTTGGTGTTCATGTAGAGCGTCTGCTGATTTGGACAAGGAGAGTGCTCTTTTAGCCTCTTTGGCAAGTATTTTCCATTTCTCATATGTCTTGTCAAAATTACGTTGAAGTTTCTTTAATTTTTCATTGTGCAGTTCCTGACCCTTTTCAGTAAGTTTTCTAGTCCTCTTGTCTTCAGTAACATCAGTGTCTGTATTCACATGAGTTTGCCTTGCAGGGCCTACTTGTAAGGGTTCGTCGTGCACAGACTCCTCTTCTTCTTCATGAGTAACTTCCGGGCCTTGCATTTCAATTGTAATGTTCTTATTCTCCATTTTAGTGTATTACAAATTAAATTGAGTCTAATAATTTCAAGTAACCGTAAGGACCCTAGAGCTAATTAGCTTTAATTAAATGAACTTGAAATTAAAGTAAGTTTCACCCTTGAAACTATTTTAGATCACTTACTCTTGTTATTTAGTGGCCTATTTTTAAAAGGCTATTCAGTGTAATTAAAACATAAAAATATTAATAATGTTAAGTATTAATAAAGTAGTAGTAAACTAATAACTATAGGCAAGTAATAAATGCAGTAATAATATTTAAATCGGATCACACCAACTTGAATGTCAAGTGATAGCTTAAATGCCCTATATGGCAAGATACACTAGATTTATGTCAGATAAATATTAAATGAGAGCACCCTTTAAACTTAGGATCACTGAAAATAGGCAAATACCACAATACTCCTTTAAACTAAAATACTTCTCAAAATTCCTTAGTGGTGCTTAGCACTTAACCAATAAACATTCAAATATCAAAGTCCAACAAATATGTAGAAAAATCAGAAAAGTTATCACATTAAACCTTAGTTACACTTCAAACTTAGCAAACACTCCTTAATGAAATAGGCAAGTCCTTC
Organism: Sciades dowii; assembly: GCA_028877415.1. Taxonomy (NCBI): domain Eukaryota; kingdom Metazoa; phylum Chordata; class Actinopteri; order Siluriformes; family Ariidae; genus Sciades; species Sciades dowii. The sequence continues at coordinate 13,902,716 of JAODKS010000012.1, read as the reverse complement.
ACTTATCCGTATGACGAGTGCAAGCAGTCCGACTGAATCTTCAAACTCAAAAGGTCATTTAGCAGTTGTAGAGGTTACTCGACGTTTTCACGTTTAACTTGGCTCAAACATGCTTCTCGTTGGCATAACCACACAACGCTCTTAGGTTACCGGCAGGTTGCATACTGTCCTTTGACGAGTGGCTCCTCCGAAACCTCGAACATCTTCACAGCTCCGACGACGAAAGACGAGGCGCTCGTGCAGGCTCCTTGCTGGCTGCTGATCACGCTCTCCCTTCGTGCCGCGGTGGCTGAGTTCTCACTGTAATTCCCTCTCAAGTCGAAATCACGAAACCAAGTCGTTCTTAAAGTTACGGGCTTTTAATCACACAAATCTTGATTGTGTACCGTGATGCCGTGAGAACTGTTAGACATACAAACAGAAAAGCAAATAAAAATACATTATTTCCGAGGAAAGAAACATCAAAGGAAAACTCGCGACCATACAGACATGACTCGACAGATCCCCGTCACATTACATCTCTTCAGTCAAACAAACACAACGGTTACAAAAAACACAAAAGTACCTCATTGGCCGCTTTCCCTTGAGAGAAAATTAGTTATCTTCAGTCCTTCGATGCACAATGCACTTTACTCAGTCTTCTTTTAACATCGCTGGTTTTAGGCAGAGGAATTGGCGAGGTGTCTGCCTGTTAGCTCGTCCAGAATCCTCCTAATTAACAGGTAGCGTCTCTCAAAAGTAGCACCCCTTCAACCCGCGGCTGCTAACTTTGGTTCCCCCCTTAATTAAGATATATTTCCCCATATCAGAACAAACAATTTACATGAAATATATGAAATGCTGCTTATAATATTTAATTCTTATTACTAGAAATGTATATATATTTATGAACTCAATATTTTTTAACCTAATATTTATTAATCTATTATTTATTTATTTATTTATTCTGACTTCGATGGCAGCTACACAGACGCTTGACCACACCCCCGCTGCCACAGGTAACTTTCACGGTCTTTCGTTGATAATCCTCTTGCGTAGCTTGACAGGCTGTTTAACTCCGCCATACTTCTGTTGCCGCGCTGCGTGCGCAACCGTTCTAAGCCAACCTTTGTGTACAAACAGAAAAGGGTCTCATCTCACAATAGTAATCTTTCGACGTGATTTTCCTGCTTTCTGGCATTGTCGCTTTCTGTCATGGAAAAATGGAGAAAGTTTTGAGTTTGTGAACGTGAAATAAAACTGATTCGTGTGTGTTTGACTTCACTAACATCACACACACACACACACACACACACACACACACAATGTGTATAGCTAATATCAGCTTGCTATGTTTATTGCAAATAATTATTGCCAACAGATGCAAATAAACACATCTAACACTTTACAAGCAACATTAGAAAGTGATCAAAGAATGCAGTCATGCTCGTCACTGTAGAAACTTGAGTCTCTGTGTGTGTGTGTGTGTGTGTGTGTGTGATGGTATTTTGTTAATAAAGTTGTATTTTGAAGTTGTTTAGTTACAGTTTGTCCTCGGCTTTCCACTCGACTACAGTGTAACGTTTTTGCTCGCTCGCTTCTTTTACAAAGAGCCTGAGATACAAACTCCAAAGTGCAGAATCCCAAGTTCCCAGAATCCCAGCTCTCGCTCTGCTGCACGAAACCAGACACTTTAACTCACGAGTTTTAGTGATGATGTGAGTCAAACACACACTAAAGAGAACAACATGGTACAGCTGTGATCTTTAAAATGGTAGAACGATCATTACACTTTTCTGCTGAATCTTCTGCTCACAGTTTTCTGCTCTCTCTCTCTCTCTCTCTCTCTCTCTGGTGCATGCTGGGAGTTAGTGTGTGAGAGAACATGTGTATTGGGACTCTCTGTACTGTTTGTTTGTTTGTTTGTTTGTTTATTGAACATCTCCCAGCTGGATGTTTCTGTCTGCACGTCAGTTTGGAATTGGTTCCAAGCAGCAGGTGTAAAAAAAACCTTAAATGTCTTTTTCCCCCAATTCAGTACGGTCTCTTGACGCTTTTCGGGTTTTCTCTTTTCCTTTCCGTTTTACGCAGATCAGATCGGATTTCCTTTCTTGTCATTTTTATGTTGCACATAAAAATTAAATTGTGTTTCCCACATCCACCAGTCAGTAATTCAGTGCAAAAAGCCTGTAAAAAATTTTTAAGATAATAAATAAGGGCACTAATAAATAAACTAGATTATACTAAAATAGAATTTTAAAAAAGTGGTTGAATAAAATATTTGTTTTTAGAGGAACAGCCTCTTGTATGTGGGTCGCGTTCTCTGGTTTAATCGTCTGATTGCTGTGGGAAAGAAGCTGTTTAACAGCCGAGTGGTTCTTGATCTGATGCTTCTGTATCTTTTCCTGGACTGCATGAGTGTGAACGTGCCATGAGAGGGATGAGTGCAATCCTTTATGATGTGGTTTGCCCTCCGCACGCAGCGCTCCGTGTAGATGTCCTGCAGACGCGGCAATGAGACGCCCATGATTTTTTCAGCGGTTCTCACCATCCTGTTCAGTTTGTGTCTCTCCTCTGCTGTGCTGTTGCCAAACCAGTAAGAGATGCAGGAGGTGAGAATGCTCTCAATGGTGCTTCTGTAAAACATGGTCATGGCCAGGATGGGGAGGTCCACCGTCTTCAGCCTGCAGAGGGAGTGAAGGCACTGTTGGGCCCTCTTGATGACAGCTGCGGTGTTGTCCTTGGAGGTCAGCTCGTCCATCAGCTGGATCCCCAGGAACTTGGTGCTGTGAACCCTCTCCACCTCAGAACCGCTGATGGTCAATGGGAGATGATGCCGGTGACCAGTCCTCCTGAAGTCAATTACCATCTCTTTGGTCTTATTGGTGTTGAGGGTAAGATTGTGTTTTGTGTACCAGGCTGTCAGCTGCTCCACCTCTTTTCTGTAGGCCGGCTCATCGTCGTTGGTGATGAGGCTGATGACTGTAGTGTCATCAGCAAACTTTACGATGTGGTTGGTGTTGAAACTAGGGGAACAGTCATGCATCAGCAGCGTAAACAGTAACGGGCTCAGTACACACCCTTGTGGTGATCCTGTGCTTACTGTGGTTGTTTTAGATGTAACACTCCCCACTCTGACTGTCTGCCATGTCTCCGTCAAAAAGTCCCTGATCCAACTGCACAAGCCAGGATCCATGCCCAGCAACAGCAACTTTTCAATGAGCTGTTGTGGCAATAAAATAGAAAATAAATAGAAAATAATGTGTTAAAAGCCAAGCTGAAGTCAATCAGCAGGATCCTGGAGTAGATGTTCTTATTTTCCAGATGAGTCAAGGTGAGGTGGAGCAGGGCGGAGATGGCATCCTTCATAGACTGGTTTGATATGTAAGCGAACTGCAGTGGGTCCAGATTGGTTGGGAGGCATGACTTTATGCGATTCATGACAAGCCGCTCAAAACACGTCGTAGCTATGGGGGTCAAGGCCACAGGGTGGTAGTCATTCATGGAGGCTTCTTAGGCAGGGGTATTTATGGTGGAGCTTTTGAAAGAGACAGGCACCCTGGCTTGGCTGAGCGAGATATTAAATATGTCTGTAAAGACATCCTTCAGCTGTTCTGCACAGTCCTTCAGCACACAACCTGGGATGTGACCTAGACCAGCAGCCTTTCGACGGTTGATGCTGGAAAAGACCCCTCTTTGCAGCTCACTGCGGACAGCGTAGTGCCTGGTTGGTAGGAGGCAGTGCCTGCCTTAGTGCCACTCTATTATCTGTAACCTCAAACCAGGAGAGAACGGTACTGAGGATATCTGGTAGGGAGGGGTTATTGTCTATTGCCCCTACAGTAGGCTTAAAGCCTAGACTGAAATCCCTGCCATAAGCACCTTGTGTCCTTGGTGTTGGTGAAATGACTGGACAGTTTCATCCCATAAGCTCTTTTGGCCTCTCTGATTCCTCTTTACAGATTTCTCCTTGCTGTATTGTATGCTTCAGTCAGGTGGTCAGAGCTGCCAATGTGAGGCAAAGGCGCTGCAGTGGGTGCGTTCTTGGTGTTTGTATATAAACGACCCAGTGTATTTTTCCT
>JAODKS010000012.1:9472376-9482870 GCA_028877415.1 Sciades dowii | reverse complement strand
TTCCAGCACTACGGGGACTAAAGGCAGCGGGTAAGAGTAGGGTTTAGTGATCTGATTTAACCCATGATAGTCAATGCAGGGCCTAAGTCCCCCATCTTTTTTGTTGACGAAAAAGAACCCTGCAGCTGTGGGAGAAGTAGAAGGACGGATGAAACCCTGTTCTAAAGCCTCCTGAATATACTCCTCCATAGCTCTCTTCTCCGCCTGAGTGAGTGGATAAATCCTAGACTTAGGTGGGATAGCATAATCTATTAATTCAATGGAATAGTCATATTCTCTGTGAGGGGGAAGTTTAGTAGCACTTTTCTTATTAAATACTTCTAACAAGTCATTGTATTCGGAGGCACAGAAACTACAACATTGGCATTGGGGCTTTCTATAGTCGTTGACGATATCAAAACTATGGGAAGCGCTAGACAATGGTCATAGCAGTAACTGGACCACGAGAGTATTTCTTTATCAGACCAGGATATGACGGGGTTATGTTTTCTAAGCCAGGGCAAACCTAAAATACTAGCATACTCACAAGAATTCAATACAAAAAAATGAATCTCTTCAGAATGTAAAGCACTGACAGTCATATGAATGGGTTTTGTGACCCGATTAACAAGTCCTTCTCCCACGGGATCCCCATCGACAGCAATCAATCTCAGCAGCTCTTCCAGTGGCTTCACAGGAATCTGGAGTTGCTCCACCAGTTCGACGTGGATAAAGTCCCCTTCAGCTCTGGAATCAATTAATGCTGAGAACACAAAGACAGACTGAGGGCAGTTAACTGTCACAGGTAAGAGGAAGGACTTGGAGACCAATCCCTGAGTGGGTGCACTCACCACATTAGCATGTAGAGCAGGCTCCATGCACTTTCCCGGGGTCAGTGCTGAAGTACTGCATCAGTGGACTTGACAGTCATGTAGGAATGTGACCCGCAGTTCCACAATAGAGACACAGCCCATCATGGAGATGTCGTTGCTTCTCCTCCGCAGACAAATGGAATGAGTCACACTGCATGGGTTCTAGGGATTCTGGATCCTCACGAGTCCAGGTCGGAGGTGGATACAGGCAGCAAGGAGTCAGTGCAGCAGCTGGAACCGTAGGGGATTTCTGAAGACCTCTCCTGTGCTTCAATTGGTCTAGGCGAATGGCTAATGAAATCAGCTTCTCTAGTGAAAGACTGTCATCCTTACAAGCCATTTCCGTTAGGATGTTGAAGTTCAATCCGTTGCGAAATGTCACTAGTAAAGCCGGTTCATTTCAACCACTCCCAGGCGCAAGAGTGCAAAATTCCAAAGCATAGTCAGAAACTGAGCGATTACCCTGACATAAACGAGTGAGTAATTCCCCTTGAGAGTGGCCCTCATTGGCGTGATCGAAAACTGCTTTAAATTCTTTAACGAAATTGTCATAAGTGTCAGACTGGACTATGGGCCAAACTGCGGTAGCCCAATCTAAGGCCTTGCCCGTAAGGCGAGAAATCATAAAAGAAATACGAGCCTTGTCAGAGCTTGGAGGGGAATTCATGAAAAATATCGAACATTGTAACAAAAACCCTTTACACTGATTAGGTGAGCCATCAAATTTATCCAGTTTACTGACAACAAATGAACTGGTAACAGCCATGGAGGGAGCAGCTTGGTTGGTAACCATAGGCAAGCTGGAGGAGCTGAGTCGTTGGAGTTGGGTGGTGATTTCTCTCATGCTTTCAACAATCTGCATCAACTGTTTTTGCTGCTCACCTTGCTGCTGCGTAAGAGTCTGGATGGACTGAGTCACCGAGTCGAAACACTGGTGATGTTGTCCAAACATTTGTCCTTGGCTGCTAAGTGCCACCTGTAGCTCTGTGTAATCCGCCGTCTGCATGATGTCTGCATAATGTGGCTGTAACAAACCAGAAGCTCGCAGATTATGAATGAACTCAAGGTTTTAATGAGCGCAATGGGAAAAGAATGTACAGTACAAAAGCCAGGCCAGGTCAATACCAAGAGATCAAAAACAGCAACAAAGGCTAGACAAATCAGGGTCAGGAAACGGGCAATAATCCAAGAACCAGGAATCAGAAAAGCACAGGCAATCTAAACCCAAGGGCTAGGCAAATTTTAATCAGAAAACAGGTGAGGATCGAGAAAACGGGAAGCAAGAGAAACGAGCAAACAAACACAAGAGCTAGGCGAAATGGGAAAAAAAACGAAGGCAAAAAGGGTCATACACAGAAATACAATCAGAATAATAACGCTCAGTAGGCTCATGAAATGTAGAGGCAATACTGTGCAATGAACAAAACAAGCAAAGGGGTATAAATACAAACGGAAACAAAAAGGTACAGGTGATGGTGATTAGAACTCGGGGGAGCCACTCCTAGGAAGTGGCTCCGGGTTGGCTGACAGAGTGCACGTGGTAGTGACTGGTGTGTGAGGGGGATTGTAAGAAGTGGAGTCCTGAGTGTTGGATGAGCCCGGGAGCATGACAGTGTCACATGAATTTGAGTTCAGGATTATTTAAGCTGGCCATTTTATTACACCACCACAGAACCATAAAAAGGCCCTTAAACCTAATAAACAAATTACCTGAAATGACAAAAGGCAATCTACATTCATACCTTAAACAATTTGAATATACTCATCTACATACAGTGTATTGTTGGAAAGCCTATCAATATGAATATTTTATGAACTGACAGTCTTTCACTTGATTTACAATAAATAAATTCATATAGTAACTGTGCCATAGTAAGATGTGGTTTTCATACTGGCACAAATGTGACACAGTGTGACGACATCATCATCATCATCATCATCATCAGGAATCCCTCGAGAGGAGTAAGATTGCCCACTATAGGTTAATCCTTGTGCACCCTAAGGTGACTGACTAGTCCAATGTGGGATGCACAGACTCTTCCACACATGGCACAAATAAAATTGGCAGCAGCAGGCAAAGGAGCCCTTTCACATTCCTTGTGCCGTGAGTGCTTTTCCTCAGCTTTTCAGCGTCTCTCCAGCTCAAAGCAAGCAATGTCTTCTTGGACAGCCCTTCGCTATCCTGCTCTGTCACAGGCAGTGTCCTCCCAATTGTCAATGCTGATGCTGCATGATTTCAGAAAAGCTTTTAGATTGTCCTTAAAACGTTTTCTCTGACCCCCTCTGGAGCTTGCCCCTGAGCCGAGTTGGCCATAGAAGACTTGCTTCAGGAGACAGGAATCTTCTATTCTGACAACATATCCTGACCAGTGGAGTTGACTTTTAATCACCACAGCCTCAATGCCAGTGCAGTTGGCCTCCTCCAGAATACTGACATTCGTTTGTCGATCCTGCCAGCTTATGCCCAGGATACAGCGGAGACAGCACTGATGGTACTTTTCAAGGGTCTTCAGATGATGCCTGTAAATAGTTCAGGACTCTGAGCCATACAAGAGAAATGGTAAAACAACTGCCTTGTACATCAGTATCTTAGTATCGCTTCTTATGCCTCTTTCCTCAAAGACTCTGTCACTTTGAGAGTCTTTGAAGAAAGAGGCATGAGAACTGATATTTAGTGTGACATAGTAGTTTATGTTGGTGTTTGATTATTTGCCCATTTTTTAGCATTTGCACACTGTTCCAATTTTCATAAATGTATGCACTGTATTGACTTGGGCGGAATGGCACAAAAATGTCACTGAAAAGCCACTGAAAAGGTGGGATTTTCAAACCCCTTTTAGTCCACAAATGTGCCTGCATTACTGCCTCCGTTCTGTCAAGGGTTGTTTGAGTCTTCTGTTCTTCTCTTTAGCCTCAGAAAATGCCATAGCTTCCTCCTAGCATTTGATGGAGACAAGCCCTGAGCAAGTTAAAAGAATATTCCTGCTTGGTATGCATTGTTTATTCAGCCACAGTCAAGCAGTACTTTGTCTATCTCCAAGAAATGTTTGAGTGTCTCCATAAAGTAGGACTTACCCTCAACCTTCCCCTTACCTTCCCCTCAAGTAACCCTCCTTGAGCCACAAGTATCTGGTGATGGCATACAAACAGAGCCAACAAATTCAATTCAGTGTGGAATTTACCTGGACCTATGGTATCCAACTGGTACCACCAGTTCTTCTCACAAGTCTCTGAAAGAGCTTTAGTGCTGAATGCATTCAAAAAGAAGAATGCTAGTTGGGCCTGGATAAAGCAATGTAGAAGATCATTTAAGGACATTAAACAGGCTTTGTCAGCAGCCCCTGTACTGATTCTACCAGATTTCACCAAAATATTTCAGGTCCAGAGAGATGTCAGTAATCTTGAACTAGGGGTCATAAGTACTTAAGAGGTAAATAGATAAGAACATGTCATTGCCTATACATCCAAGATTTTGGAGGAAGAACTTCAGAAAAGAACTATTGCCTCCCAGTAATGTACAAGAATCAGACATTTCTTTACTATTAATGAGAAGGCTTCAAATAAAAGACCCATGTAGTGAGATAATCCACTTTGCAATTAAAGATCCAGGTTTTGTTTGACTCAGTACCAGGCCTATAGCAGAGTCAGACGCTGGTACTTGGTAATCTGGCCATTGCTAATTGGTCTTGGTACTTTGTAATCTGATCACTTGCCAATTCTCCCCAACCCCGGTCCTGGCCCCACCCACGGACAGCGAGCTCTCCCCTATTATATGCCCAAAGAGGGAGGCCGAAGGTTGACATATGCTTCCTCAGAGACACATTAAGCCTCATGAAGTCAGAGGAGAGACAGTATGACATCCCTTTCACCCAGAGAGCATATTGGATATTGATCTTATAGATCAACTAAAAACTACATGTGAAAATCAGCATCTATTGGTGGTTGTGGATTATTGCACTAAGTGGGATAAAATGTGCCTCCTTCAAACAACTAAAGCTCCACAGATAGCCCAGATCCTCATCAAGGCCATCTTCATATGATTGTGTACACCAGCCTATCTGGGCCTTGTTCAAAGACTAAATGCTGCTGACCATTCACTAAAACAGTTTAACCAAATGCATTAGCTGGACTCTAAAGCTATGTTTGCCGGTTTTATTGCTTATAGGACCAAAGTTCTGATTTGCCATTAACACCACATGACAGGAAAGCACTGGTTTCACACCTTTCACACCTTGGGTTAAATAGTACATCACCAGTAAAGCACTGGCAGCAGGGTGCTTTTTGGTGCAATATGGCAGATAAACCCAACAGGGTCAATGGCACACCACCAGATGGCATGCAGAAGAGCCACTCAAATAGCCAGCAGATGGCATTACTCAGCAAGTCAGTTGTCACTGTGGGGCAACTTCCATACCCGTCAGGTCTGTGGCACTTTTTGTGCCCCACTTGGCATCAGGTCTGGAGGTCCAGAGAGGCAACATGATGGGTGCATGACATTGTTTGTCTTACCTTACTCTGCAAGGCGCTTCATTAGGAGAGGAGAATAAGAAAGCTCTGTGATGATGGAGTAAATGTGACAGCAGTAGGTCTGAGAAGCTGGAAGTTGCTAGCAGAAAGTTTACACACAGGCGGCTTGCATTTTGATGGTTGCAGCCTCGCTGAAGCTCTGGGTAAGTGTGCTGAGGCAGCATTGCGGGTGTCCAGGCAGCCCTATTTAGGGAGATCACTGCCTGTCCTTGAAAGGGAAGCCCCTAGAAATGGTGGGGTAAAGAAAGTTTACCCAGTCCTTATCTGGCTGGCTCACTGCAGCTAGCAGGTCTCCATAATAGTAGTAGAAAGATGATGAATATGAAATTGATAGTTGGGACTTGGAATGTCCGCACCATGTTGAACAATGATAAGAGACTTGAGTGTAGAACAGCTCTGATCGTGAAGGAACTAGATCATGACAGCACTCCAAGAGACAAGGCTTGAAGGCCAAGGACAAGTGCAAGAGAGCGAATACACCTTCTTCTGGAGTGGGAATATGGATAGAAGAAAAATGCAGGAGTTGCTTTTGCCATTTCAAGTAAGATAGCTGGCAAACTACCATCACTACCAGTGGGAATATCTGAGTGAATCATAAGTTTGTGTACCCACAGGGAATGCCCGTTACCTAAACTTGATCAATGTGTATGCACCTACTATGACCTATCCTGATGAAGAAAAAGAAGCCTTCTATCATGAATTAGCTGATGTGGTAGACAGGGTACCGCAAGTCGAGAAGCTTCTGCTCCTGGGAGATTTCAATGTGAGTCAGAAATGATTATGTAACATATGAAGGTACTATTGGGAAATTTGGCAAGGGAAATAGGAATGCAAATGGTGAACTCATGCTCAACTTTTGTGCTCAACTTTTGTACTCAACATGAATATGCATCACTAATACCTACTTTTGCCAACCAGACAAAAATTACTTCACCTGGTGCCACCCAAGATCTAAACACTTGCATCTCCTTGATTATGTCGTGACTCGCAAATCCAACATAAAAGAGATTCTGTCAACAAAGGTAATGCGAGGAGCTGACTGTTCAACAGACCACTATATGGTCCAATCAAAGCTGAGACTCAGACTTGTATTTCCTAGATGCAAGAGAGCAGTCTCCACAACAAATAAGAAACTAGACGGAGAAAAGTTGAAGAATGATGAGACATAGCACAAACCCAAAATAGCTATTACAATTGCTGTACAGGAAAACACCCCTAATCAAGAAGACACAGACAATGTTGAGGACATGTGGCAACAGCTGAAAGATATTGTGTACACAACTGCAAGTGATACACTTGGACAGCAGAAGACAAGCACACCAGACTGGTTTCAAGAACAAGCTGATTCTATCCAAGCTTTATTAGAAGAAAAATGCAAAATTTATAACCTACATCTAAAAGAGAACTCCAATAGAAGCATGAAAGCTTTCAAGGATATTAAAGCATAAGTGCAACTAGAAATCAGAGCCATGAAAGACAGATGGTGGTGCAATAAAGCTGAGGAACTACAGGAACTGGCAGACAGGAAGGACTACCATGGATTATTCGCCGGACTGAAGACTCTCTATGGACAAAGAAGCAATGTAGTGGCACCAGTGAAAAGTGCTGATGGAAATATACTCCACACAAATCTGGAAGACATAAAAAGAAGGTGGAACGAGAATTTCTCCAATCTCCTAAACCAGCAAGGGTCAGCTGATCCTGAGGCATGTCGCTGGCTTGAGAGGAGACCAACAAGAGAAGATCCGTGTGTACCTATCATGTCAGATGAGCTTGAAAAAGCACTCAAGGATACTAGATGTGGCAAAGCACCCAGCCAAGATGGCATTTCAGCTGACATGTTGAAGTGAGGCAGCCCCAGCCTAACAGCTACACTCTTAAAACTGTACAGTGCATGTTGGGAGAACATGTGTCTTCCCCAAAACTTTAAAGATACACTAATTGTGACCATCTACAAAAAGAAAGGATAAATGAGTGAGTGAGGAAACCACCATGGCATATCTCTGCTTTCCATTGCAGGCAAGATTCTGGCCAAGATAGTTCTAAACTGGATTAAAAATATCTCAGAAGATGTACTTCCAGAAAGTCAGTGCAGTTTCAGGGCTGGCATATCTACCTCAGATATGATCTTTACCCTGAGACAACTCCAAGAGAAAGCCATCGAGCAATGTCAACCTCTGTACATGGTTTTTGTAGACTTCTCAAAGGCCTTTGACACCGTTGACGAAGAGACGCTTTGGAAGACTGATACGGCTCATTAAGTTCTTCCATGAGAACATGTCTGGGAAGGTTTCGATCGGAGGAGACATTAGTGAAGCTTTTCCTGTCAATTATGGTATCAAACAAGGATACGTTCTTGCCCCAACATTGTTTATACTCTACCTTACAGCAGTCCTAGAGACTATGGGCACTAGCCTAGAGTCTACATCAGAACTCGATCGGAAGGCAAACTCTTCAATCTTGCCAGACTCAAGTTCTCAACCAAAACTTGGCAAATTTGTGTGCAAGAACTGCTGGATGCAGATGACTCTGCATTTGTAGCAACAGATTTGGATGACATGCAGGAAATCATTGATCGCTTTGCCACAGCTGCAACCCTCTTTGGCTTGAAAAGCAATACCATGAAAGCAGAACTCCTGTACCAACCTTCACCAGAGCCACAGAGTCAATGTTGTTTTGGTCAATGGAACACCTTTTAGGAGTCCTGAAAGTTTCATCTACTTAAGCAGTGCAGTTACCAACACAAGGTCATCAGACTTGGAGGTAGACCGCCAGATTCAAGCTCCCACCCAAGCCTTTGGTGCATTACAAAAGCAACTATGGTCTCACCATGACATCAAGAGAACCACCAAGTTAAAAGTACACAACGCCACAGTCTTACCATCTCTGCTTTACCCTCTACCGTAAACATTTCAAGAAACTGACCAGGCTACAACTCCGACACCTGCGTCAAATCCTCAAAATAAGCTGGCAGGACAAGGTCCCCTTTGTAGAAGTCCTCAGGCGAGCCAAAACAGTAAGTGTGGAAGCCCTCATCACAGCCTCCCAACTTCGTTGGGCTGGACACATCCAGCACATGCCCGACACACGACTACCCAAAGGCGTTTTCTACGGAGAACTGAGCCGAAGACAAAGGAGACAAGTAGGACAGAAACTGAGGTACAAAAATGTCTTGAAGAGGAGCATTAAGAATGTCAAAATTATCAATCAGACGTGGGAAAGGAATGCCTCAGGTAGAGCAACATGGCGAAGCATAGTTAAAAGCTCAGTGTTCGCAACTGAAGACAAGCGGCGAAGGGAGTCTACAAGAGCTCACAAAACCAGACATTCCATAGCAGCTCAACCAGGCCATTCATGCCACCGCTGCAGATGAAGCTGTTGCTCTGGTGAGGGCTTTGCAGCCCATCTGCGTTTCTGCGCATCCTAACGAAGCAGGCATTATCGCTAGTAATGGACAGCTGACAACACTTGATTAATTTCTTATAACAGCATGTCCCCAAGTGCGCTATTCCTTACAACAATCACCTGCATAAAAAGTGTCCAAGTCCTAACATGTTAGAGAGAGTTTAGTTTATTTGTCTTAGATAAATGATTTTTGGACAAAATGTTTATTTTGCTTTCACGATATATTTATAATTCTACAAAAATCATGTTCTTAGTGCAGCTGTTGGAGATAACGAGTGGCCAAGATCCGGATGTGTCTTTATTTTAAAAATCAGAAGATTTTATTCTCACTGGCTGAAAACATGACAATTTCACTTATTACATTTTAAAAATATTTTAAACAAAACCCCTGAGATCCTGAAGGAGACGTGAGACTACCATGCAAACAAAAGCTTAAAAACTACATGTCTGTGTGTGGGAGTGTGTGTGATTGAGAGAGAGAGAGAGAGAGAGAGAGAGAGAGAGAGACCTCTTTTTCCAGTTCCAGCTTCAGTTTCTCTTCTAGAACCTTCTCCATTCTCTCCAACTTCCTCCTCAAACCATCTGTCTCCTCTTTCAGTAGACTGCTGTTCTCCTGCGTCTCTCTGGAGGAAGAAAACAAAAAACATGAGGAAAAACAGACTGCAGAGAGCCTACTTTCCAAAAGTATTTACCCCCATACACACTGCATCATGAGCATTAACTCAATGATTACTTTCTAGTGTGTGTGTTTGATGAATGGATAGCAGTGTGTGTGTGTATAAGACAGACAGACCTGAGGTAGGCGTTTTCCTCCTGCAAATGTTTAATTTCTCTCTTCAGTTCAGGAAGCCTGGTCACCTCAGTCTTCATGTTCTTCACGATGATTGAGTCCTGCTCCTGGAGCTCCAAACGCCTCTTCAGTTCCTAAACACACACACACCGGGGTGGGGGGACATCTGACATGAGCTGATGCAGCGCCACGTGTTCAGGTCAAACCTCCTTCACACTCATATGTGGAACACTCAGTGTACCTTAATCTTGATTTCACTCTCAGTGTTGGAGACATGGGACATCTGCAGATTCTGGTACTTCTGATTCACCTCCTGGTACTTTCTATAAAAACAGATACAGCTTTGCATTAAAGAAAATGCTGATGTTAAAACACAGAACTCACTGTCTTGGATCATTACTTCTGCTGCATCTCAAGCTGTTCCTCTAAAGCCTGCTTCTCCAAACTCTGGGTGGAGAACTTCGACTCCTGGATCTGTAGCTTCTGGTTCAGCGTCCGGATTTCGTCCCGGAGTTCATTCATCATCTAAAAAACAAACGAGAAACATTAAAAACTATGAAAATAATCAATAATAAAAATATGATCTCAACAGCAGTGCGTGCGCGTACCTGATTGGTCTCGGAGAGTTTTCCGTCCTTGTCGCGTGCTTGTTTCTGGAGTTCCTCGATGTTTCGCTTTAGGGATTTGTTACTTTCCAGCTGTTCACTCAGAGCTTGGAGGGTTTTCTCCTCTTTTTCCTCCAGACGCCTGATCTTCATCAACAGGTCCTGGTTCTGGTCAACTTGTCTCTGCGATGAAAACAGAATCCCAGAGTGATTTAAGAGCATATGTTCCAGAATAAATACATGCTTGGGTAAATTTGTATACTCTAAAAAAAAAAAAAAAAGAAAAACAGAATAAGGTGAAGACGTTTAATCACTT
>JAODKS010000012.1:8980693-8991640 GCA_028877415.1 Sciades dowii | reverse complement strand
TCCTAGCAACCACTGCAAAGACGCATACAAAAAGCCCAAAAATGCCTACTTACCCAGGCATAAACAAAACAGGATTTATCTTGTAGTGTCCTGATCCCCAGATCTTTAACCCAGGGACATATGAAAAGTTGTACGCCTCCATGCTCTTCCAGGTTTTGAATCTGTGTGTCCATGCAGAACGATGTCTGCAGCACCAGGTAGTTTGAGATGTCAGGAACTCGACGAATGGATAATTATCCAACTTAACAGAAAAATCCTTCTTTACTAGTGTGTAAGGATTTCTCCCATCGCAAACAGCAACTTTCTGAAGGTATCTTGACTGTGCATTAGCCTCTAAACTGCGAAAATAGTCAGAGACGCTTTTACTAGTTCATTACATAACTGCAGCTAAACTGCTTTGCCTGACCACCACGTCATTCACCGGAAGTAAACTCGCAAGCAAAAGTCATGTGACTGAATACAACCTATAGCAATATCTGAATGTGCTATTATTATTTAGTATGCAACAAAAATGTTATAAAACATACCCCTTTCTCAACATGGCATTCCAGAACATTTGTTCTGAGGGATAGACCCAGTTTTTATCAGTCCCAAATCTAGGAATGGTGGCTTCCTCTCTGTTAACTGGCAAGGGGAAAGGCTGGTCAGGAGCTGGCTGTTGGTTTGGTGGTGGCATCTAACAGGAACACAGACACACACACACGAGAGTCAGTTTGTGGTTCATCATTTCAGAAGCAAACAAGCAAAGTATCATATCCAGAAGTAAGGGTTTGTACCATATTTGTTGGATCAATGTCAGACATTTCATTCGCAGCCTTCATGGGGCATTGCACAAAGTCGTAGGCCCTCATCTGGTGCGCTGGTCCTGCAGGAACTGCGGTCTGAGACTCAGCCTGATGCATGGGGCACTCAGATGGAGGAGAAGCTTGAATTTAAGACATGGTATATGTGAAAAATGTTCTAAATTGATCAGTGAAGACCTAAGTTTTGCAATGGACTTACTTTCCTGGCGTGCCTGGTGCATTGGACAGCCCTGTGATGGCACGCTGCTGCCAAACTGAGCATCTGCTTTCACACTGGCAGCAGGACTGGACACTGAGCCACCCATCCTCAAGTCCTGCACTCTTCCTTCAAAGAAATAACAGGAAATGGATATTACATAAGCCATAAGGAGCCTTAAATAGCCAAACAAGAGACCATTTAGCAAACTACGTGTTATGTATGCTTGCTTGCTTTCTTTCTTTCTCTTTCTTCAAATAATTACTGACAGCAACTTGTATAGTGAAATAAATATATACTTAACATTTGCCCAAGGTGACCTTTAAAGCAAAATTGGAGCAAGTCAATTAAGCTAACTTATCAATAGTTTACCTTTACCAGACATTTTAATTATCCAAACTAAATTTTATTTAGATGCAGTTATTCTCAATTAAATCAGGTAAAAATATTTTTCTCAGCTAACCGAGTTCGTGTTACAGGCATGAAGGATACGAGTACTTTTAAGGAAAACGATAATACATACATACGCGATTAATTATTCATAAATTGTCCATCAGCAGTAACAGCTAGCTAAGTCAGTGTACATACTTTCAACATATTCCCAATTAAATGTACTTTACTCCTATTAACGACCCCTACTAGCATCTAGCTAAGTGTAAACAACCCTATCCCTCCCACATATACCACAGTAAAGAATACATAATACAGCCAAGCATAAAGGCTTTACCTCAATTAACCTGCTCACACGAGATACAACCCAATCCCCAATGTCAACGTGCAACAGCCCAGCCAGCAGCTACCCACAAGCCTCCTAGTGCTTCTTCGTCCAATCGACCTTAAACACTTCAACTGTTATTACTGCCACCTACAGGCGACAAGGTGTCACTTCACCTTACACACAGCTGCTTCTTCTTCTTCTTCTTCTATGGCGTTTTATGGCAGCTGGCATTCAATTTGTTGCATTGCTGCCACCTTCAGTGTCATTCCATTATTGCATTAGACTCTTTTGAGTCCAGTGTCCTTTAGATATGTGTTTAAAAAGCCAACACTTTCCCTTCCCAGTTGACCCCATTTCTAAAATGGATCCCACTGACACTTCTTTCATGCCCACTTTCCTGAGTTCTGTAAGAAGTTCTTGTCTTTCTCTACTGTATTTATTACAGGCAATAAGAACATGTTGTACTGTCTCTGGCTGTTGACAATCTAGGCACAGTCCATCCTGATGTTTTCCTAGAAGGAAGAGAGTATTATTGAGGTAAGTATGGCCAATTCTCAACCTAGAAATAGTGACTTCATCCTTCCTTTTCCACCCTCTTCTTTTACAGGTTACTGAATCAGTCACTCTATTAGTTAAAGAGAATAAATGTCTCCCCTTAGTCTCTTGTTCCCAGCACTGCTGCCATATTAGGTTAACTTGTTTCCAGACAATACACTTGCCCTCTGCTTTGGATAGACTAATATTGATGTCTATGTTTTCTTTTTTCACTGCTTTTTTTGCTAGCCTATCCACTTTCTCATTTGTTGGAATACCTATATGTGCGGGAACCCACATCAATGACAACTCAATCCCTTTTCTCGTCACATCCCTGATTGCTAAAAGAATGTCATAAATGAGGTCTTGTCGACTTCTGGATGAACTTGTCCCAATACTACTAACAGCTGACACAGAGTCACTGCACACCAGTACTTTCTGATTATTTATCTGAGCTGCCCACTGCACTGCCATTAGAATAGCATACAATTCTACTGTGAACACATTCAAAAAATCTGATGTTCTCTTGTATGATTTAATGTTCCACCCTTGGACAATAAAAGCTGCACCAGTGGCATCTGTTTCTGGGTCCTTTGACCCATCAGTAAAGATTAAAATGTGGTCTTGATATCTCTCTGCTACCTGGATGTGAAATGCACTAATTAAGTCTCTAGATTTACTCTCTGCTTTTAATTCAAGTAGCTCCAAATCAACTTTGGGTACCTCCAGCTGCCACAAAGGAACAGTGGGCCACAATACAACAGGACAGAAGACTTTGTCATGTATTGACAGTTCCTTCGCTACAGTGTCACCTGACCATCCATAGCTTGACAATTTTGCCACCTCTCTCTCCCAGCTTGGCTGACTTATTGCTTTAACTGGATGATTGTCTGTTTGACCCTTCATATTCACCCAATAATTAGCCTGCAGTTGCTTCCGGCGAAGACTAAGTGGCATTTCTCCTATTTCGACTTGGAGAGCACATACAGGCGCTGACCGCACAGCTCCTGTGCATATCCTAAGAGCTTTAGCTTGAATTACATCTAGCCAGGACAGAACTGATTTGGAGGCAGATCCATATGCCAGGCTACCATATTCCATTCTTGACCTTATCAGGTACACATAAATTTGTTTTAAAGAGGCCATACTTGCTCCCCATTCGGTTCCAGCAAGGCATCTCATTAAGTTCATAACCTTTTTGCACCGGTCAGCCACTTTCCCTATATGGTGTCTCCATGTAAGTCTAGGATCAAAGAATACTCCCAAGAACTTAAAGTTTTCCACTCTTTCCAGGCCCTTGCCATACAGGGACACTTTTATATTCTCTCCAATCTTCTTCCTTGTAAAGAACATGATTTTGGTCTTTTCAACAGAGAATCTAAAGCCCCACTTCCTTCCCCAACCTTCTACTTGAGTTACAGCTTCTTGTATTTTTCTCACAGTAAACGTAATATTTTTCCCCCTTTTCCATAAACTTCCATCATCTTCAAACAATGATTTTCCAATCCCTGGCTGGATTTCTGAAAAAATGTCGTTAATCATGATGTTAAATAGTATAGGACTTATCACACTCCCTTGAGGGGTGCCATTTTCCACCATACATTTCCTTGAAATTTCTGATCCTATTTTAACCTGAATACTTCTCCCATTTAGGAAGTCCATTACCCAGTTAAACATACTTCCTCTTATTCCCATCATATGCATTTTGATTAAAAGGCCATCTACCCACAACATGTCATATGCTTTCTCAACATCTAAGAATACTGCCACTACAGTCTCTTTGTTCATCTGAGCTTTCCTCATCTCATTTTCTAAGCACAATATTGAATCAGTAGTGCTTCTCCCTTTCCTAAACCCACTCTGGTAGTTGGCCATCAGTCCTCTTTCCTCAACATAATGCATCAGTCTTCCATTAATCAGTCTCTCCATTAATTTGCCAACATGGGATGTTAAGGCAATTGGCCTGTAGTTTACTGGGTTACTGGCATCTTTCCCTGGTTTCTTGATGGGAATAATAACTGCCTCCTTCCACCCTGAAGGAATTTTGCCCCATACTTTATATAAATTTAAAAGCCTCTGAAGCCCCTCATCACTTAAGTGCCTTAGCATGGTGTAGCAAACTTCATCCTTCCCTGACGCTGACTTCTTACATTTAGACAATGCTGCTTTTAGCTCAGCTAAGGTGAATGGAGTATTATATTTATCTTGGACTTTTTCCTTTCTTAGGATAACTTCCGCATAGATCTCCCTTGTTTCTGCCCTGCCCTTCTTCTCCTCTTCTGATAGATTATAGGAGCTATGTACTTTACTCAGTGTTTCCACCATCATTTCTGCTTTCTCTGTATTTGATACTGCCACCTGCCCTCCATCAGAAAGGATAGGATAGCACCAGTCTCTTCTATTGCCTTCCATTCTCCTGATCATCCCCCATACTTGCTCAATGGAAGTTGTATTCCCAATAGAGCTACAGTGCTCCCTCCAGTATGTTCTTTTCGTCTGCCTTACAGTTCTTCTCACTACTGCCTTAAGTTTTTTTTTTATATTCAATTAGATGTTGAAAATTATGAGTTCTTTTCAGTACTCTAAAGGCTGTTCTTTATAGCTTTATTCTGTTCTTTATAGCTTCAGTGCATGTCTCATTCCACCATGGTACAGCTTTCCTCATACTTTTACCTGTGCTTTTAGGAATAGTAGTCATTGCAGCCATATACTCTGCCGTATTTCAATTTCATAGTTCTCAACATCATCTTCCTCTTGTACTGAATTGAGATAGGAGTCGCTCATTTCCATAAATCTTTTCCAATCAGCTTTTTGGAAAACCCATCTACCGTTACCGTTTCCTGATTGCCTTAAGATATCAATGTTCAGTTTAGTCATAACTGGATAGTGGTCACTTCCTATGGTTCCTTTTCCATGTACTTCCCACTCACATTTTGGAACCAATCTGCTGGACATTAGAGTGAGATCTAGCACTGATTCTTTGCCACTTCTTATATCTATTCTCGTCTTTCTACCATCATTTAAGCACACTAAATTTCTGTCATTTAACATCTTCTCTATTCCTAGACCGTTATTGTCCGTTTTACCTCCCCATAATGTGCTATGGGCATTGAAGTCCCCACACCAAATAACATTGCCATTATCCTGGCCTTCAATCTTCTCTAACTCATTGTATTCTAATTGTTTGCATGAATTATAAAAGTTTATTATTATTTTCTGCTTTTCTGCCCACACCTCCACTACAGCATATTCCTGTTCCTTCCCTATTCCCATTATTTTGTAGGGTACTCCCCTCTTAATAAAAGTCGCACATCCTCCTCCATTTCCTTGCTCTCTGTCTCACCTAACACTAATGTAGTCATATAAAACAAAATCCAACCTAGGCTTCAGCCAGGTTTCTTGAATACAGATGACATCTGGCTTCTCATTTCTGCTATCAATTAATTCCTTAAACTCCTGTCCATTTGCGAGCAAACTTCTAGCGTTCCACTGTAAGAGTAGCATAACCAATAGGATTATCCCAGACTACTTCCTTCCTGACTTGGCTGTACACTGAGTCCATCTCGTACTTCTTCCCATTTTAAACCTGCCATACCCAAGTGCTGTATTGCTGCTTTTGTGATAATCTGAATTCTCTCTGTTTTCGATTTAACTTCAGTTGTTGCATTTATCACCCCTGCAATAAAGATAACTAAATCTCTTTTTTCCTCCCATGTCTTTTTCTCCTTTTCTTTAGGCATTTCCTGCCTCTGTTTCCATGCAGTTACTGAAGCAATTTCCCTTCTAACATTTTCTCCATTAGCTTTCTTTAATGTATCTACTCTTTTAAGGGCTTCTGTATAGGACACTTTCTCCTTTATTTTAATATTGTTGATTTCAGCTTCTTTCTTCATAACTTCACAGCCCCAGTATGCAGCACTGTGTCCCCCTCCACAATTACAGCATTTTGGGTTTATGCCCTCCCCACACTCTCCATATTCATGCCCTCCCCCACACTTGGCACATCTTTTTGCCTCCTTACACACTTGCCACATGACCAAACTTCTGGCAGTTGAAGCACCGCATTGGCTTCGGCGTGAATTCCCTAACCCTGTCTCTCATGAATCCAAAATATAGTTCACTAGGGAGGTCTTTTGTGCTGAATTCTATCAAGACTGATTCAGTCTCTAACTTCTCAAAGCCCCTAGTTAATCGTCTTGCATCTTTAACTGCCCCACACCTAGACTTAAGATTTTTAATCAGATCCTTCATATCCACAGTTACGGGGATCCCATAAATTACCCCTTTACATCCATGTTCTCCCAGCTTCACTACCCTAGCAACTACAGCCTTCCCAACAGACTGCAACCCTTGAGCTTTCCTGCACTGCTCCTCTGAACTGCATCCGATTAACAAATTTATGTCATTTAACACTCGAGCGAACTTTACTTCCCCAACTTGATTTTTAATTATTTTTCTAAGTTTTAATGGGTCCAAGTGTTTCACTCGTCCTTTCCCTTCAAATCTCACAACATTAAACTGCCCTTCACTCTCTGATCCTTCATTCCTTGTCCTCTTTGCTCCCTTACCTGCCCTCCCTGACATCCAACTACTACTGTCATCCTCCTCTCCCAAATCACTCATCTGTATTTCATCCCCTGCCATTGCTAAGAGAAAGGAACAGCAGAGAGAGTGTCGTATACCGGACCTACACAGGCCGTCGGCCGATCCCTACACCGACTATTCCGTCTCTACCCCCACTTAACTTATTACACAAAAGGTTAGGACTGTGTTGGCTTTTTCCTTCAGCCATGTAGTTTCTCCTCCTGGCCGCAAAAAAAAACCAGTCTCAGGTCCCTCCCCCACGATTACGTCTTTAGTTCTCAGTCATTTTTTGGCGAACAGCGACATCTCGTGGCGAAGAAATGCCTAAACACTGCGTCACCCATAACCTTTTACATTTGACCTCTTAATAACGTAATAAAATGTTTTTTTTATTATTATTATTATTATTATTAAATTGTTTGCTTGCTTGTTTTTATTGAGTTTTAACTTAGGGTATGATCCCCCGTTTTTGTTTTGGTGACTGGTTAATATCTTTAACACAACCAGTACATTTTTATTTCCACTCTTGTCCTTTCCTCCATGTTGGTACAAGCTGCGCATGCGCACTGTAGAGGGAAAAAAAAGAAAGGAGAGGGTTTTGAGGTCGAATAGGAAAGGTTTTAAAATTCAATTTCGCAACTGAAAAATGCCAGATGATTATGATAAAGACGCGTATCCTGAGCCCCCACGTCGGACTCCGGTTGTAGATAAACAGACTGTTCTTCCAAACCCGGTTTTAATCGCATCGAAGCTTTTCTATTACTCTGTGGATCTCCCTGTGACCGCATTCAGGAGTGAGTTTACATTATTCAGCTCCAGGAGCAGTTTATTCAAAAACTATTGTCGTCTGTCATGTCTATTAGTCACTCTCTATAGCTTTTTATATTGAGAGCAGGTTTTAAACGTGATGAATCTACCTAACTGCCATTCTCTTAGCTGTAACTTGCTACTAGCTAGCTAGCAACTTAGCATGACTGTAGTGTCAGCTGCAGCTGGTGATGTGAATGAAGAGTGTAGATAACTTTTTAATTTTTTGTTTATTTTCCTCCAGATGCTCTAGAAAGCCTTCAGCCCCAAAACAAACTCCACTACTACCACCAGAAGTTTCGCCGTGTCCCAGAGCTGACTGAGTGCCAAGAAGGCGATTATGTTTGTTATTATGAAGCAGAAATGCAGTGGAGACGAGATCAGTAAGTCTGGACTAAACCAGAGGTGCACATCAACTAATTAGGACTGGAATATACAATGCCTTGCATAAGTATCCCCTCATCCCCCCCTTGAACCTTTCCTCACAATTATTTTTGGAGTACAATGAGTTGGAATGGACTTAATAGTGACTTTGTGTGTCATAAATCTACACAAATATACACCGTAATATTGAATTTGATTAGAACGAACAAAACATAGTTGACTAAATTATTTACAAATACCACCGTTAAAGCCATTATGTTAAAAAAAAAAATAAGACACAACTAAGGTGTAGGAGGCTAGCAGTCAGACGAGCAACCAAGAGGCCATGGATTCTGCCTGATCCATCCTGACGCCCTATGTCTGGTTGGAGTCTCGTCACATCGCTCCTATGGAGGATGGCCCCATATGGACAGTTGGAAGACACTCTGGACACTTACAGTAATACTTTTGTGGCTGAGGACTACAGTTGGCTTGCTAACTTTGGGACTGTGGTTGTCATGGACAGTTTTGCACTCAAGTTTCCATTAACAAAGAGTTATAACATCAACGTAACTGACTTCATGTTAAAACTATTAATGTTCTAGTCATGTCTGTTGTTGTCCAGGTGAGGATGGGTTCCCTTTTGGGTCTGGTTCCTCTCGAGGTTTCTTCCTCATGTCGTCTGGGGGAGTTTTTCCTTGCCACCGTCGCCACGGGCTTGCTCATTGGGGATAGATTAGAGATAAAATTGGTTCATGTCTTGGGTCATTCAGATTCTGTAAAGCTGCTTTGGGACAATGTCTATTGTTAAAAGCACGATACAAACAAACTTGACTTGACTAGTTCATAGAGTCCATGTTTGTAGTTTGGTCAAAATCGGCAGGTTTACTGACAGAGCCCCCTCCCAAGGAGCTACCACCGGGAGCTACAGATTTTCTAGGGTGACCCCTACCTCTGTGTGCAGGTTTATCGGGATTTGTGGCTTGGAATTCTTGCTTGAGAAGTGGATCAAAGATGTCCTTGGCGGGAACCCAGCTCTGTTCCTTGGGTCTGTAACCCTCCCAATCTACCAGGTACTCGATCTGCCCTCTTGTCTATAGCTGATGATCTTGTTGACCTGGTAGATGGGCTCATCCTCCAGGTCAAGGGCTGGGTGTTCCTGGCTGGGTGTGTTTTCAGCGAGAGGGTCCGGGATAGCAGGTTTCAGACAGGATACGTGAAACATGGGTGATAGTCTGCTGTGAGGGGGGAGCTCTAGCTGATATGACACTTCGTTGATGCGTTCTATGACTTTGAATGGCCCAATAATAACTTGGCTTTAATTTCTTGCAGAAATTGGATTCTCAGAGATTTTTGGTTGCAATCCATACTCTGTCCCCTGGGTTGTATACGGGTGTTTCTGCTCCATTTGTCCGCATACTCTTTGTACTTGGCATTGACCGTTTCAATATGTTAGTGTACTTCTTCCCAAACTGTTTTGCTGCGTGAGACCCAGTCCTCTATGGCTTGAACCTGGTTGGGCAAGTCGTCCCAAGGGAACAGGGGTGGCTGGTAGCTGAGTATGCACTGAAATGGTGTTAATTGGGTTGCCGAGTGCTTGAGGGAGTCCTGTGCATACTCGGCCCATGGAAGGAAGCATGCCCAGTCCCCCTGGTTGTACATACAGAATATTCTTAAGAAACAGCCGATCTCCTGATTTGCCCTTTTGACTTGGCCATTGGATTGAGGATGGTATCTAGATGTGAGACTCACCGACACTCCTAATCTCTCCATGAAGTTCTTCCAGAAGCTTGAAGTGAACTGTGCGCCCCTGTCACTGACAATGTCTTCTGGGAGATCATAATAATGGAACACTTGCTGGAACAACAGTTCTGCAGTTTGGGACGCTGTGGGGATGCCAGGTAACAGAATGAGTCTGAGTGCTTTGGAAAAACAGTCAAAGGGTTTGGTTGGATCTGGATGTTGCAAGATGGGAGCAGAGGTGAAGGCTTGCTTGAGGTGACTGAAAGCTTCTTCCACCACGGGGTTCCGGTGAAGACGCTTGGGCCCCTTCTTAAATAGTTATGTTAGTGGGACAGTGATGGAGCTGAAACCCTGAATAAAATGGCAGTAGAAGTTGGCGAAACCTAGGAAACATTGGAGCTCCTTAACTGATGTGGGAGTGAGCCGAGACGTGACCGCAGAGACCTTGGATGCATCCATGCTAACACCTATGGAGCTGATGATGTAGCCCAGGAATGATATACAATGCTGATGGAACTTGCACTTCTCTGCTTTGACATAGAGGTGGTTATGGAGTAGACATTTGAGGACTGTCCTAACATGTTCGATGTGACTCTCTTCATCCGGGGAATATATTAAGATGTCGTCAGTGTAGGTGATTGCATATCTGCCTAGCATGTCCTGTAACACATCATTAATGAGGCACTGGAACACACTAGGCACTGAAGAGAGGCCATACGGCATTACCCAGTACTCAAAATGGCCGGAGGTCATACTAAACACTGTCTTCCACTTGTCACCTTTCTTTATTCGGATGAGGTTGTATGCACTGCGTAAGTCAAGCTTGGAGAAGATCTTACCTGACTTGAGTTGTTCTAAGGCTGCTGGGACCAGAGAAAGCGGATAAGGGTATTTGACGGACACTTGATTCAACCCTCTGTAGTCGATGCAGGGACAAAGACCACCACCACGTTTCTCCACAAAGAAGAAGCCTGCTGAAGCGGGAGATTTCGATGGACGGATATATCCCTGTTTGAGGGCCTCTTGGATGTATTCCTCCATAGCAGATTGCTCCTTCTGAGAGAGAGAGTAGATGTGCCCTTTAGGTGGTGATGTGCCCAGTATAAGGTTGATAGCGCAGTTGTAAGGCCTATGAGGTGGTAACCCGCAAGCTTTACCCTTACTAAAAACCTCCTTGAGGTCCAGATAACACTCGGGAA
>JAODKS010000012.1:5951521-5965670 GCA_028877415.1 Sciades dowii | reverse complement strand
ATTTGCAAAAAATAAAAATAAAAATGCTCTGTTTTTCAAAATCCAGTGAATGTGGATAGAATAAAACAGTTATTCCAGTCAATCTTTTTGTACATGGCTTATAGCCAACTCAGTGCTATGCACCCCGTTGGTTGTCAGCTCATGTACGACTCGATTTTGTGGAATAACTGCTAAATATTTCAGAGAGAGAGAGAGAGAGAGAGAGAGAGATGGCGATATGTATTCCGAACCCAGACTTATTTCCTAAAGTGCTCCAGCATGACACAATAAATCCCATTACTTTAATCACAGTGACATTTTTATCACACTAGAATAACTCCAATGTGCATTTTCAGAAAAAAAAAAGAAAAACTTACTGCCAAACATCAGTGATCTCTGAAGGTCCGACTTCTTTGTTCTCCAGCTCTACAATGGCGAAGCCTCCAACAGCGTAGAGATTCCCATCGCTGCTCATCAGGTTCACAGAGCTGCGTTCCTGCGGGAACTCAGTGAACATGTCCCACCTAAAAAAAAATCAAGATATGCAGTAGTAACATTTATTACTTACTCACATCCACTCACCACTTTAATAGGAACTTGTTCTTGATTCTAAGGTTCATGTTCTTGGCTGCAGGAGTGGAACCCAATGTGGTCTTCTGTTTTCTGTTGCATGCTGAGACGCTTTTCTGCTCACCACAGTTGTAAAGAGTTGCTATGAGTTGCTATATCCTTCCTGGCAAAAAAGCTCAAACCAATTGGCCATTTTTCCTCTGACCTCTCTTATCAACAAGGCATTTTTTTCCACCCACAGAACTGTCGCTCACTCACTCACTGTTTGTTTTTTGTTTTTCGCACCATTCTGTGTAAACTCCAGAGACCATTGTGTGTGAAAACCCCTGGAGATCAGCAGTTTCTGAAATACTCAAACCAGTCCATCTGGCTCAAACCAACACCCATGCCACAGTGAAAGAAAATCACACTTTGAGATCACAAGTTTTCCCATTCTGATGTTTGAACATTAACTGAAGCTCTTGATTTGTATCTGCGTGATTTGATGCGTTGTGCTGCTGTCGAGGGATCGGCTGATTAGAGAACTGCATAAAACAGCAAGTATGGATGGGTGTTCATAATAATGTCGTATTCCAATTATTATTATTATTATTATTATTATTATTCCAAATATGACAACATTCGGAATTTGATCCAGGTCATGTAAACAGTGGATTCTATTTGGATCGTCCGGATTTAGCCTTATTCCAAATTTATCATTTTACAATTAAGACATGTGATAAGCTGATATTATTTGGGTTTGAAGAACATTCTTTGGACATGCGTACAGCGAATTCGGAATATGAATCACAATTGGGGGTTTTACGGCAGTTTGTGACAAGTATGCACAGCTACACGTAAACAGGAATACTAGTGGAATATTTGTTTTCATTCTCCATGTAAACAGCTGCGAAGGAATATTGTCTTTTTCGGAATAAGGGCAAAACCCGGAATATTTTGAGCATGTAAATGGCGCTTCTGATATCCTTTAAAGTATATTTTACTTTATAGTATATACAGGTTAGAATTTTACATAATATCTTTTCAAACTACAAAAATGACCTGTACGGTAGTTTTAGAATAAAAAAAAAAAAAATCCTGTCTTTCATGAGTGTGCTGAATATATCATATGTACATCTGAAAAAAAAATTCTTAAAATATTATTTTTAAAAACGTCATTGTAGACATGGCAGAATAGACTTGAGACTCCTTAAAATGGTCTTTTACTTAAAGTGCAGGATTTAATAAAAAAAAATTGCAATGACATCCAGTTTGTCCTTAATGTCCAGGTCAGACGGCAGGCTGCAACTAGTTTTCAACTACTTGTGTCTAGACGCACGACGATGCAGATAATGGCAAAGTGTTGCAGAGGGTCTTTAGTAGAGGCAGGCTGACACAAGTGGATCATGATCTGTTCGCGTTTCAGCTGTGACTCGCTTCCAATCGGTGCAAATAGCACGTAGAGGCACGCGGTCGTGCAACGCTTGACTAATCGCAGGTTAAAGCAGGTAGTGGCAGCTTGACGCACAGGAAGACAGATCCATCGCAGGTAGACGCAGACTGCACCCACACAACAACCTGCGAGCAGTCTTATGGCCTTATATTTTTTTAAAGGTTTTCTGTGCTCTGCGTCAACCTGGACCTAGCTGCGTCTGCTTCCAACTGGTTGTGTCCTGTAGTAACAGCTTAAAAACTCTGCATCTTGCAATACATCTGACCACAATGAAAGATTTGACGCAAAACGCCTGCGTCCACCTGCGATCGGTTGCCACCCGACTGATCGCAGCATGCGTCTTTCTACCGTCTGATCTGGGTATAACATAGCCGAGATACTGAGTAGTGAAAACATCCTTTCCTTTAAAAAAAATGCCGATGCTTAAGCTTTGCAACGAATATACATACTAACTTCAACCATTGCCGGATTGCTCTATTGAGAATGAATGTTTTTTTTTTTTTGTGCTTTTTTTTTTTTTGATGCATAATGTACCCCAAATTATAGAATGACTCAAGTACTGGTTCATACGATGTGTTTGATTTATATTACCTAGTACACCTCCTACATACAGTGTGTGGTGTTCTTTTCTAACTGAAAAAATGTCTGTATTTAATAGTATGACAACACAAACAGTAAATATTTGAACAGGTACCCATCTTACACTTTTAGAATTAATAATAGGTTCTTTTCATTGTTCAATTTTTTTTCTGATTCAAATCTGGGTGTGAATTTGATTAATTTCAATAGTTGGAAAATTACTGTGGTACAAGAGGAATAAAGCACTTCAGTATGTGCTGTTGTAGGAAAATAAGCAGCTCTTGGTGGTACCAGGCCACATCACATGACCACATTGTTGATTACTTTCCTTGAACAACATACCCCTGTTGTGGTTTATCCCTTACTTAACTCCCTAATCTTGAATTACTCTAAAAGATGATAACTCTGTCTGGTCGGGAAACTGTTAACACAGAATTTTAAAGGGATAAGCCAAATGGTTTATAGTTCTAGATTTAACCTTTTAAGAGTGTTCGTCATTACACACACCTCATGCAGATGACCGTTTTTTTGTCCTGAAAATAGGTTCTTACCATTGACATGCGGCGCCCACCGGCAGGCGGAGGGGTCATGGCAGGGCTTTCACTCTGAGCCAGCTGCTTGGCCTCTGACTCTGAGCCACTTTTGGACATTGGACTGTCTAGTGGAATGGCCAGTCTGCTCTCAGAAAGCCCTCGGGACATGAAGCTAGCTTTCCTACCTGTAGGGTAGTGTTCTGGCGAATCACTCTCCTCACTCAGGTCCTTGCATGCACTCACCCGACTTTGCTTGCGTGCAGAGTTCTGAAGGGACGCTGGGATCTCGAGGTTGCTGGCTCTGAGGGACGCTCGAGGTAGCTGAGCAACACCCTTCAGAGGGCCGGATACCTTGGGTCCGGAGTCGTCGCTGCTGGACGAGTGGCCACGGTTGTCCATGGTGGAAGGCCGATCCGTGGCCCCTGGCTGACGGATGGCCTGGATCTCAGGCTGACTCGGGACACGTGCCTGCTTGGGCTGCTCAGATCCAGGAGCATCACTGGTTGGTGCCTCAGGGGTGGGCATGTGGGGTTTCAAAGCTTCCATCTGCCCATCGGTCACTATGGCATAGGATGTTTGGGTCATGTGTGCAAATTTCTGTGGCAAGCAGTCTGCAAGGGCACATGCTTGCTGAACCATGGAGTTTTTCTTTGACCTGCAAAGACTCTCATCATCTCCAGCATGCACATTGCCATATATGCTCTGCTTGATCTTTTTCACTCCCAGGTGAAAGATCTCCAAGATGTTTAAGAAGAGGGAAACCCCAGCAATGCCCAGCATGAAGATCATGAAAATATTCTTCTCTGTTGGCCTGGACACGAAACAGTCCACAATGTTGGGGCAAGGGTCTCTCTCGCACTTGTATAGTGGGTCCAGTCCAATACC
This sequence comes from Sciades dowii, assembly GCA_028877415.1. Classification (NCBI taxonomy): domain Eukaryota; kingdom Metazoa; phylum Chordata; class Actinopteri; order Siluriformes; family Ariidae; genus Sciades; species Sciades dowii. The sequence continues at coordinate 5,961,692 of JAODKS010000012.1, read as the reverse complement.
GTAAAGGGCATACTGACCCAGTATAAAGCCCACTTCCACCACTGACCTGGTTAAAATATGAAATACGTATGTACGCAGTAGGGAACCTCTCAGAGGGGCCTTCCTGACTCTCTTCTGTTCTTCTAGCTTCCTCAGCTCCTTCTCAATCCTTTTGTGTTCGTCCAAGATGCCCTCAATCCCCTCCAGCTCACTTTTGAGCTGGGCTTTCTTCTTGTGCCTCTCCTTCTCCAGAGCACGCAGCCGGTACAGCGCATGGCCCATGTACACCAGAGAAGGTGAGGATACAAAGATGATCTGCAGGACCCAATACCTGATGAGAGAAATTGGAAAAGCTTGGTCGTAGCAGACATTCTTGCATCCGGGCTGCTCCGTGTTACACACGAACTCACTTTGCTCATCATCCCACACATCCTCGGCAGCAACTCCAAGGACCAGCATGCGAAAGATAAAGAGGATGGTCAGCCAGATCTTGCCCACAATGGTGGAATGGATGTGAACTTCCTCCAAGATGCTTCCCAAAAAGTTCCAATCACCCATTTTTGGTTTCACATAGCCTAAAGTTGTACAAGAGTGCAAAACATACACTTAACGTTTGATTCAGGAGGTAGAAAAAAGTTACACTGAGCACTACAAAGGGTCCTGTCACCCAATTTGCCTCTCTGGGGGAAACCCTTCAAAGCTCTAATGTAGTACCCAAAAACCAAGGGGTTTCCTTCCTGGAAAATGCTGCTAGAACTATTAAGACCCAAAAGAATGCTTGAGGAACCCTTCTAAGAGTGAACAAGATAGGAAGACTTACACAATTTGGATTGTTTTAAAGATGACTCTCAGCACCGATTTGCTATTATGCCGGAGACAACACTAACGGTGTGATTTCTTCCCTTCTTCAGTAAAGCAGGTGAGCTCCTCTCTGTGGGCATAGCTTCAGCAAATGAATCCCAGACCTACTGCACCCAGTGAACTAATACAAGGTTTCCATTGATCTGTGGGTGGCTGGACAGCACCCTCAGGGTAATAGCTGGCACAACTCGGTCACTGAGAACAAAAGGGGAGGGGCACTTGCTAGTCTCAATACCCACCCCTGTAGTCATGCATTGTGATAATCTTCCCTTTTATAACACTGTTACATGAAGTATATAAATATCTGACTAAACACTATTCGAGTCATGTTTTGAAGCAGGACTTTTAAGGGTAATGCCATAGAGTAAACTCAGTTTGAGTTGCTCCAGTTGTGGAAGTCTTTCCTCATTGTCTCAGATGAACATTGACTCTTCCAACCCGTTTTGCTTTTCCCACCAAAACCAACCATGGACTGATAATTTTGTAATAGGGTGGACAAGCTTTTCTTAACTCTATTTAGTCAGACCAGTACAATTAAACGAGGGATGCTGACGGAACCAGATATTTCAGGCAACCTTTTAAACTTCTGTTGTCCAAGCCATATTCTGCGACACCCAAAATATATTCTCAGGCCACTGGAAATACCAGGTCACCAGCCAATGGTTTAAAATATTTCAGATTTCATTTGAAAAGCTTTAAATTTTTTACATACAAACTGCAAACATTGAACACTATAATTCAGTCAAAGTAGCTGACTGCAGTAGGATGAAGAAAAGCTTTGGAAAGTCTCAATAAATGACGTCACATACACGTTATTACACAGACTTGAAATAAATTAACTTTATTTTAAAAAGTAAAAAAAAAAGTGTCCTACATTTTACAATATTTACAGTATATTTATTCAAACAAGAATTTTGAGATAAGGCTGTCTTGCAATTTCTGCATCCAGGGCAAAATTAAATGGTAGAAACTTATTAAGAAATAAAAGCTGTCCAACAACTCTCGCATTTATCATGTATATAAAGCATTACGATAATCTGAGAGAAGAAAATCCTGAGTTCAGGACAATGAAACCGAGACAAAAACAACCTGTTCAACGATTAAAGAATCTAGTGAATTCTCTTGAATAACTGAATGCATGTTTATTTTGGGGAGCCCGGTGGTGTAGTGGTCAGCACTATCGCCTCACAGCAAGAAGGTTCTGGGTTCGAACCCAGTGGCCGACAGGGGCCTTTCTGTGTGGAGCTTGCATGTTCTTCTCGTGTCTGCATGGGTTCTCTCCCCCCCCCACAGTCCAAAGACATGCAGGTTAGGCTAATTGGTTGCTCTAAATTGATCACTGTGTCAGTCCTGCAATGATCTGGTGACTTGTCCAGGGTGTACCCCACCTCTCACCCACAGTCAGCTGGGATAGACTCCAGCTTCACCCTGCATAGCATAAACAGTTACGGATAATAGATGGATGTTTATTTGGAGACTCTGAGAACTGTTTGCTCCGCTTTGATTTGAATTACTGTGTACTTGAGATTTGGATCACCAAGATATTTTAACATAACTTATATATGAACAAAAGGAACCAAGTTCTGCATGGTCATGCAGAGTGGCGAGACTAAAAAAAAAAAAAAATTAACACTGTACGCTGCCACTAAACTTCATATTGAGAACAGGTAGATGGTCTGACAGGTCTTTCCACCACACACTTTTTACTGCTTATTCCAAGTTTATTCGAGGTAGATGGTACTACGCCAAAATGACACCAGTGTCTTTAATGGAAAACCAATAAATCACCTCAGGTTCAGTTCAAACATCATGCTGTTAATAACCTTGTTCGCTGTTGTTCCTCTCGGACAGCTGATTTCCACCTTCTGTTAAAGAAAATGGCACCAAGTGAAACGTATGGATGCAAATTGTTCTGATGAACTAAATGCCATCAACGGTCACCGATTTGATTTTGGCGGCTGATGCGTAGAATTTAACATCATGACCTAGATTATTTCGCAGTGCTTCCTTTTTTAAAATAACACTGAGAAAAAAAACCCTCCAGTTTGTCAAAATCCAGTGACGAGAACGTTTTGCTGGTTACCAAGATAAAAAAAGCGTTTATCCTGCAGCCTCAGCTCTCCATTTTCTCTTTCTTCTTAAAGAGTTTCATGAGCTGGGTGAACCGTTCTTCAATCTATCATGGGAAAGGAACCAATGTTAGATTAGGTTAAGCCTTGGCTAGAGATCTCAAATCTATCTCAGATATAGTTCTTTAATAAAAGACCAAAAATACCTGCGTTGGCGACTTTCTCAACTTGGATGACAGAGTAACAAATGTTTGGGAAGAAGCGCCTTTCGTTTTCAGTGCAACAAGAATATCTCGGTCTTCCTCCCTTGAGAAAAGAAATACACAATTTACTGCTTGCTTGGTTCCTCACAATGATCAAGTGTGAACGCAACATGAGCTACAGCAGTCAAAGTCTTATCTAAACTCACCTGGTCCAGGTCACCACCACTTCTCCTTTTTTCCTGATGACGTTCTTGGCAGAGAGACTGTTGGGAGATAATTGAGGAGATGGTACCTTGATCTTCTTTGAAGGAGTCTTCTCTTTGTTATCCTTGGATGATTTTGACCTCTTTTTGTGCCTTTGCTTTTCTTGTTTGCCTTCTGATGTGTCTCTTCGAGAACGTTTGGCTTTTGACCCTGAACGATGCTTCTTACGCTTCCTGGACACCCTGGAACGTGCATTCTTCACCTCATGCTCAGATTCTGTGGCATCAGCACCACCATTAACGTGGTCGATCAGGTTCTTAGTGGTTTTGGGCAAGCTAACTGTACTGCCTCCTGAAAGGACACCATTTGAGATGTTCTTGCTCAATGTTCCAGCTTCACTTCCTTCATTTGAGGTAACCTGACACTGACTTGCCAAAGATGGACTCCGATCCAACGTATGTGAAGACAAGACCTCTGCAGCTGGCAGCGTTTCTTTGTGCTCCTCCTGTACCCCAGGAGATGTATGTCTGATCCGGACTATAAAGTGATCATTGGACCTCTCCATCACCTCTGCCTGCATAGGCATGTTTGGTTTGATCTGGAACACTGCTGGATTTGTAGCCTCCCAATTTCCACTGGTATTTGACGGACTGCTGGAGTTGTCCGTTTCAAGAGACAAGTGTATATCTTGCTCAGTGGCATCTTCTCCGTCAAGAAGCGCATCCTCGCTATAGTGGGCGCTGATGACATTGCTTGGTGTGGACAATGGCTGTCCACTAGATGGGTGCAAAAAGCTCAAGTGACCATCTGACTTCAAGGGTGAAGGAATGGTGAGCGATACGGCCAAATCTTCAGCCAAAATAGAGAAAGGTTGTTGGGAACTCGCTGTGGCTACAGCAGGGGTAGACTGGTTAGGAAGAGCATTAGACGGGACTTCCAACATGCAGTTTTCATCAAGGAGTGCTGGGTTTAATGACATTTGAAACTTGTAAGGTGAAACGGGCGTCCATGTTGTGATGAGCTTCGATGGCGTGATCATCTTGCTGGGTGTCACGACCCCAATGAGACTCTCTCCGGCTTGACCTTCTTTCCGTGGAGTGTTGAGTGGCCAGTTTTGATTATCACCAGTCTCTAGCAAATCGGACCCTTGCAAGAGACATCTGAATATATCTCCCATTTGGGAATCAGTTACCAAATTAAAGGTCAAACTTGATGTTTGCTGCTCGGTCAGAATTTCAAAGTCTGCCTTGTCTTGTGTCGAGCCACTGTGAGAAAGACGGCGGGTATAGTTGGGGGTTTTGTTCTTGTGTGCAGGGACACTTTCTTGAACAGATTTCTCAGAGGACGAAACCGCTTGTAGCTGATCAGACTGGTGAGGTTTGGCTACCTCTGGTAGCTTGTCCCCTTCCTCCATGGTTGCCTTTATGTTTTTACCACTACTGCCAAGGCCTCTAGTTCTACATGGCAAACTATTTGAACAAGTGATCTTCTGGACATTTTGGCCCTTGCTTTCTACTTCACCCTTAGATTTTTTATGTGGTCTGTTTTCGGTTGTACTCAAAGGTTCTTTCGATTGTAGCTTGCACATGTCCACATTCAAATCCTCTTTTGCCCTGGGATTTGAGTGCTTACTTTCTAAAGATGGTTTATTCTTGGAAAGATCTGGAGCACCTTTCAGTGCTGCTTTTAGTTCCTTAAACAGGAAATCAAACTGGCCATCGACAAAGTTCCACAGCTTCTGCTTGAGGTCTTCGGCTCGTTGCTCAAAGATCCGGTTCACAATGCCATTGTTGGAGACCTTGCTCATGATAGAAGCAATGATCTTATTGAGTCGAGGTTTGATTTCATTTCCTTGACTGCAAAATTTGTCAAAGTTAATGCTGTCAACGAATTCTGTGAAAGAGACCTGAGACATTTCAACGATACAGCAAAAAGCTGGTTTGGTGACATTTTTATGAAGTTTCATGTACTTTCGTCTCAGCTCTGACCGTATAAATAACAACATGTTCATAAATTCAGCAGTGGTTGAAACTTTCGCCTTGGGTGGAACAGTGACTGTTTTGAAACGCCTCTTATTTGAAGAAGGACTGTCTTTAGATGTCGTGTTTTTCTCTTGTTCTGGGCAGCTGGGAGTAACAGCAGGTCGCGTTTGAGATTGTTTTTGTAACCTTGGTGATCTGGGACTAGGCTGATTTCTTAAACTTGATCTTTTTTCATTTGGAGGACTCTGAATGACCAGAGTACCCTCCCCATCACTCTCACTGATAATTTCCCCTTCTTCCAAGCCTTCTTCAGTAGCGGTAGAGGAAAGAGCTTCTTGCTGGTCTTTCTGCACAGTAGGCTTGACTAAGGAATGGGGTCTCTTGTTTTCTTTGTTCATGTCCATCTTGACTGCATCCTTATCTGCCACGGTTGCTGAGGTAGAGAAATCTTAAACAACAATAAATACATTTTGTGTATATAACATCTAAACATCTGACCTGCAACCAAAATAGAAAAAAATCACTTTAAAAACGTAGGACTACATTTAAGTAACGTTGCAAAGCTTTATTATTAATATTTACTCTGACTTTTTCTTTTTTCTTAGCCAACTTTAAATTCTCTCAAAAAGAGAAACAATTTGTGGTAAGTTCTGCATACAACAAATCCCCCATTAAAACAAACCAAAGAACACTTTTGGACTTAGAGAGAGAAGACCCATAGTACACTGACCTTTGCTGAGACTTTTGACATGTTGCTCCTTTCCCAAGCGCTGCTGCTGGGATTTCTTTATCTGACGTACTGGACTCGTAAGAGGACTGATGGGTTCTGGAATTACTTTAATGTTGCTCAGGGTCAGCATCATGGAATCTTCATCATGAGGCACCAAGACAGACCGGGAAGGCCTGGAGATGTCCATCCCGTGCTCTGTGGAGTCAGGCTCAGAGGAGCTCGGTTGTTCAAGTGGTATTTCCTCCTCTTGGGCTGTGCTGTTGACGTTAATCGCCTCAGCGCTTGGCCCTACTCGTGGGCCTGGACAAGGATCCGGATTCTCAAGGCCTTGTGTCATTTCTGTGTCTGAAACAGCTGCTGTTTCTTTTCTTTGGTGATTATTTTCCACATTGACAGTGCTCGAAACAACTTCCAGAGACACAAAGGGGTCCGTATTTGAACAAGCCTTGGCTGTAGTAGTTGCCTTGACAGAGGTGGCGACTTCCTGCTGAGATGTTTCATTTTGAACCGATGCTTCTGGTTTGTCATGCGTTTGGCCTTCTTTAGAATTCTTAGCACCGATCCTTCTCTCATCCTTGTCGTTCTTCACAGAAGCCTGAGAATCCTGTTCTCTGCAGCCAACATCAGTTAAAGGAACAGAGGAACTGTCAACTGGTTTAGCGCTTTCGGGGAGTAAAGAAACTTCAGGAACAGCAGTTTTATCTGCCACACTTTTCTGAGAAATACTCGTAGGACATACATCTGAATCATCTCCTTTTGTAACAGATTCACGTTCCTGCATCTCTGAGTCTGTACCATCCATTGTCCGAGTTTCACTCAGGTCACCATCAAGACTTTTGGGTAATTCAAGTTCCTTTCCTTCCAGGCTAGCCGGTGGTTCTTTATCACAGGGATGTGTGGTTGTAGCGGGTGCCATGGAGTCATCCAAAGCATCATCAATGACACAGAACTCTTCTCCAACATCCAATGAACTTTTGTCCTCAGGCGAGATGCTTACAAGGGTGTCCTCGGGAGGTGGCTGAACTGGCTCTTTTGCTTGTTCCGAGTTGTTTTGCTTTTTATTTGGCGAGACAGTCAGGTTCAGAGTTTCCATAAAGGTCAATTTTCTTTTTGGACTACTCTCTTCATGCATGGCAGAACTATCACAGCTGTTGGTTACCTTTACTGGAGGAGATTTTCTTCTTGCATTCGCGAGGCCGTCTGCTTGAACGTTCCCATCCTCACTTATTTTGGGTATCCTTGCATTATCCAGAGCGTCCTTTGACCCTTGGTCTGGAGTACCAATTCGTTTTTCTTTATCATCCCTCTCTTTGACACCATGTCTTTCAGAACTTATAGCGGGGTCACCTCTCGAATTATCACGGCTGCTTGATGCTTTGCTCCGGGATGATTCTTCAGTTCTGCCAGACGTTCTCCTTTTGTCATCTTGATCTTTTCTGAGATTTTGAGCACTATGATGAGGTTTACCAGGCGACGCATGCCGTCTATTTTCATGTACGTCAGTGCGGCTTCGTTCCTTTCCATCGTTGACGGGTATTTTGTCAACTTTATTCCCCACCCCCCTCGTGGTACCTGAATCTCTGGCACTCCATCGCTCGTGTTCTTTGCTAGTTTCAGACCTGGAGCTTCTTCTTTCTCCTCGACTGTTATGCTTTTCATCTGGTCTATATCTTTCTTCACTTTGAGTCCTCCTATGCTCATACTCCTTGATTCCGTCACTTCTGGTGCGTCTCCTTTCCGAGCTACTCATACCGTCTTGCCTCCTCTCCTCTTTTCTGTGATGCTCCCTTGTTCCTCTGTTGTCCGTCTTTTGGTGCAACTTGTCCGAACTGCTCTTCTCACTTCTACTGCCAGACACTTCTGCATGTCTGCTTTGTCTTTCCTGTCCTTGCTTATTCCGGAATTCGTCTTTCCTGCCCTGGGTGTCCACGTGCGATCGGGAGGAATCGGGTGGAGATGACGAGGGATGGTGTGGATAACAGGAAGGACTCTTTGAGCGGCCAGATCTCCTGGCTGTTACAGGATCGTCATGCTGTTGACGGCCGTTGCCTGATCCGCAACCGCTTTTGACAGACTCCCTTTGCTTTCTATCCATTTCGGTTTGAGATCTTTCTGATATGTCCTTCTCTTTTGAGGTACTCTCTTTCCCAGATTGCTTCTCTCCCTTCCTGCGGTCTGTTTCATTGCAAAAGTTCTGTCTGGTGCTATTCTCAGAGTTCGTGCTTTCCCTTTCCCTTCTACAAGATGTTCTGTTACCCTGGGCATTGGCGTTGAGCAGCGAATTAAAACCGTGACAGTCCTTATTTGGCTGAGTTAAAGCATTCTCAAGGTTGCTCTTGGTGCATCTTTGGAGCGCCGCAAACGATGATTGTGTGGCATCCACAGAGGATGAATCACCAGGCTGATTTAACGGTCTACCCTGTGACACCTCTGCTAATCCTTTAAGATCTTGAGACTCCCTTACAGGACCAGCAGAGCTGTTCAAACTTGCCAAGCTCCTGTTGCAGGCATCTTGGCTTAGACCTTTCGCAGATGGATGGAAACTACCTCGAATTAACCTGCAGGAACATCCGGTAAAGAAAGAAGTCGTCACTTCTGGACAAAACGCATGTGTGTATTTATGCGTGCGAGAAAAGGATCACAACGTTTACCTTTTGCTTAATTTGCTTATCTCCTCATCCTTCCGAACAATCTCCATTTTAGCGGTTTTGATAAGTGAACATATGTTTTTCTTCAGCAGCGTGTTCTCTTTGTGTAAACTTGAGTTCTTTAACAAACCAAAAAAAAAAAAAAAATCTGTTGATCCTTCCACTAATTCGTTTAATCATTATGATTACACTACTAATGCAATAATAGTCATGATATGAAAGTGCTGCAGAATTCTCTAATCTAATTGGTCAGAAGGTGTTGATTAATTTTCTGTAACAGCACAGCACGACAGAGGAAAAGAAAGGATGGTGAGGGAACGTGTGTTTATATCTAATATACTGCGGGTGCTAACTTGCATTTACACAACATTAAATGTAACTAGAAATGGATAAAAAAAAAAAGTTGCATGCTTTTGTAGTTGATGACAAATTACTTATCGTTATTGGAAAATATTCAGCTTTGGAGTGATAAAAGTAACTCTGCTTCATCACAGCACCGCCATCATCATCATCCATCACTGATTAATTTCCTCGAACAGCAAACCCCCCCAAGTGTTTTCTTCCTTACCTCACTTATTCTGTAATACAATGGGAAAACCATGTAAAAGGTCTGTAAGTAGATTTACATACCTTCGTTTGCATCTGCTGCAACTTTGCAAACAAATCCTGCACTTGGTTTTGCGCCGCAACATATTTACTTTTCAACTGCAACGAAATCAGACCCATTAGTAGTACGAATCAGAATCAAATTGACATTAACCAAGAGAAAAAGGATTAAAACCTCTTTATAGGTTGCGTCTTTCTCCTCTTGCTCTTCGGTAATGAGTTCCTCGTACAAATCCAAAGATTCTTTCACTCTATTCGGTGAAAGAAAAGTGCTGTCTTTGCCTGAGGAGAAACAAACAGAGATGCCGTACTGGAACACTCCAGAAACTCAAAGAAAGCATAAACAAAAATCTCGGTCGTGCGTCAGAGTTATTAAAATTAACAAAACACCACAACTTACTTTCACACACCTACTATTACTGGAGGGGAAAAAAAAATAAATAAATTGTGCGCTCACCATTGTCTCTCTTTTTCTTCGGGCTGTCCTCAAGTCCTGAGTATATATCCACAGAGTCTTCATCATAATTCACGACAGAATCTAAACACATGACATCACAAGAGGTTAGAAAAGAATTTTTTAAATTCTTTTTCATTTTTATTCTGCGCCTGACTCTGTCGTCGTATTTATGGATGAATATTGACACACAGCTCAGACGCTGATTATCGGGATTTGGATCGGCGCCGGATTAAAACGTCCGACTGTCATTCGCTCGGTCATGATGATACATAATCGTCTGATGGCAAGTGAACTGGAAAAAAAAAAAAAATATATAGTCTCTAGTACATTACTGAGTGACTTTGCCATTCAAATACAGCCTCTATATGTTTATTTAATAGTTGTTCCGTGCTTTTATTTTGGAATTTTTTAAAACAGTCAAAAAGAAACCAA
>JAODKS010000012.1:4242125-4253678 GCA_028877415.1 Sciades dowii | reverse complement strand
AAAAAACAAAATCTCACCAAACGAATGCACTTGGGTTCCATTACAATCCTCAGTCATCGTTAAATAGAAATATTTAGTGATTTGATGGAGCACGGATTTAAAAACCTCCAACTGCTCAAAAACGTTTCAGTTTGCATTACGTACTGCCATATAAGGAATTTCCACATACTCGTTACGTCCATGGGAAATGTGATTGTTATATAAATCTCAGACCACGATTCTCAAATAAACATTTATACGGCACACAACATCCATCGTGATGTATACAGTAGGGTTGCCAGCCATTAAAACACGCATTCAGTAACATTTTATAAGAAATGGATTTCTGTACATTTGGTAAATAAGGGGAAAAATTAGACAATTTTCAAGTACAACATTAACATCAGCTACTTCGTTAGTTTGTAACTATTTAAGAAATAATAATAATAATAATAATAATATGGTCTCATGATATCCATGGTATCGAAAAAATGGTTTGATCTGAAGTTTAATCCAGAACTATACTGCACAAAACATTCTTTAAATGTAGTTGAGACTCCGATGAATAATAATGAACACTTCCAGTGGGAGTTTAAGCCTTGAAAAGCTCTCGAGTATTGTTTTATCCTCAGTGTTTGTGCCTCAGTGCGCGCTCTATTAATGTAAATATCTGTTCTAATCCCACATGTACATATTATTCACTCAGTTTCAAAATATACATCTCTGAGGCAACGGACAGTTTTATCTTTCAGCGGTTTTTACTCCACACGAAGAGAGAATAAACCATGTCTGTGCATACAGGTGCTTCTGATCACTTCTAATGGACACGTGTGTGACAGGCTCCGCCCACAGGAAGCAGGTGGATACGGAGCAGGAAATGAGCCATGGCAAGGAATAAGAAATGAGAGTGAGATGGAAGGAATGAAGTAGAAAGAGAGAGAAGGGAGAAACAAGAGTCAGAAAGAGAGGGAAGGAGAGAGAGAAGGAATCAGGAGAGAGAGGAGAAACAAGAGTCAGACAGAAAGAGGGAAGGAGAGAGACAGGGAAGAAGAAAGTGAGAGAAGGAGAGAAAAGAGGGGAGCTATGAGTCAGACAAAGAGGGAAGGAGAGAGACAGGGAAGGAGAAACAAGAGTCAGACAAAGAGGGAAGGAGAGAGACAGGGAAGAAGAAAGTGAGAAGGAGAAACGAGTCAGAAAGAGAGGGAAGGAATGAAGGAGAAAGAAAAGAGAGGGGAGAAACAAGAGTCAGAAAGAGGGAAGGAGAGAGACAGGGAAGAAGAAAGAGCGAGAGAAGGAGAAACAAGAGTCAGAAAGAGAGGAGGAATGAAGGAGAAAGTGAGAGAGAAGGAGAAACGAGTCAGACAGAAAGAGGGAAGGAGAGAGACGGCAGAAGAACGAAAGTGAGAGAAGGAGAAACGAGTCAGAAAGAGGGAAGGAGAGAAGGAATGAAGGAGAAAGAGACAGGGAAGAAGAAAGAAAGCGAGAGAAGGAGAAACAAGAGTCAGAAAGAGAGGGAAGGAGAGAAAGAAAAGAGAGGGGAGAAACAAGAGTCAGACAGAAAGAGAGAGGAATGAAGGAGAAAGAAAGCAAGAGAGAAGGAGAAAGAGAAATGGAGAGACTGCAAGAAGGAAGAAAGAGAAATAGGAGAGAGACAAAGGAAGGAGAAAAAGAAATGACAAAAGGCAGGTGAAAGAAAGCAAGAGAGAAGAAATTAGAGAAGGAATGAAAGAAAAAAAAAGAGCAAGACAGAGAAGGAAGGAGAGAGCATGCAAGAAGGAGAAATGGGAGAGAAAAAGACATCCCGGAAGGAAGGAAGAGAAGGAGAAGAAGAAAAAAAATGAGATGTAAAGAAATAAGCGTGTATTCCAGGTTGCTGTCTGACTAAAGAGATTTTCTTCTCAGAATAAAACCAGTTCAGCAGCTCAGTAAAGTGATTAGTTCATGCCCAACATTAGATCGAATATTTATCCATTTATAGTCATCAGGTTAATAAGAAATAAAAACCATAATCATTGGCAACTTGCTGAGGGAATAAAACACTTCAGAACACGCTGTTAAACGCAGGAACTCCATCGCTGATTATTTTCCTGGAACAGCGAGACACATGAATGACCAGCTGAGCGTGACACATTCAGTCAGAGACAGTGCGAGTGGTCCTGCAGTCCTGGTCTGTCGTTTATCAGAGCGACACACACGGGCTCTGTGTGCGACGTTACTCTTACTGTACATACTGCAGTGGACGTGAAGAAACGAGGGGAAAGGGAAAAGAGGCAGAGAGAGACGAGTTCAGATGGAGAACACAACACTAGCTCTTTATTTGTCCTTGGAGCGAGTGATAAAGGTCCTGTGTTCTCTAAAAGGATTAAAGTTCCTGAGCTCTGTTTCTCGCTACAGTTTACTGGAATCCTCTTGGGGGGGGTTCCCCTTTTTTAATAGTGACGCTTATAAACTTATCCTAGAGCTGATAGATAATATCCAAACATATTAAGGGGGGGGGGGGGAGGTAAATATACACAAAGCTAATAACGTAGCTAGCAAGTAAAAACACACCCAGAGCTTTACACACACTTCAACTAATATGAAGTGACGCACAAAGATTTTTAGAGCTTAGATCTGATGCTACATGGGATCATGGGTTCACTCCATCTCTCTGGTGGAATAAACCATTCTGTTGCGCTGTTTCAGGAAAATAATCAACAGCAGCAGCAACGTGGTATGATGAAGCGGAGTCATTTATCATCCAAACGTTGATTGTTTTGTCATTAACCTTCATACCACTGTCACGTTAACAAGACACCAGGAAGCATGAACTTGTCCGTCTCAGAGAACTGGTAATAAAAGGTCTCATGTTTCCATAGCAACATTTTTTTTTTTTTTTTTGTAATCCGTTTATGTGGATGTTCCAGTATACAACATATTGTTACTCCTGAAACAATAACGTGTCAAAACGAGCACATTGTCGCTCAGGAAACCTGTGATTTGCTGCTGTAATAGAAAACTAATCAATCAATCAACATCTGACCAATCAGAATCAAACAGCACTATAAATAAGACCTAAAACACTACACACATTCTTTTGTGCGTGACTGTGTGTGTGTGCCAGCAACTAAATCTTAAACTCTGTTCCTCCCCACGGTTTCTCATTACAGGGTGGGACTTTACAATAAAACTTCTCCATGAGCGAGATTACACTACCGCCATCTTTATAGCCCTGATGGAATCCAACAGAGAAATACGAGTTAGGAACCTTGAAGGGGAAGAAAAAGGAGAGAAAAAAATGGCTGGTGACATATCTGTGTTTTTACTGGAGGCTAGATCAGACTGAAAACGTCCTTCAACTCTGTTTTCCCATAAAACTGACTCTGACAAATAGTTTGTGGCCTTATTTGACCATGCAGGCATGGATTATGTGGTTAACGTGACCTCTTAGTGCACCAGATTGAGTTTCTGGGGATGTTTAGCTCATAAAATTTGTTCAGGGAGAGAATAAAATTTGGGGGGGGGGGAGGATAAGTCACCCAAAAGGCCTCCAATCTGTTGGCATCAGAAGCTACGGATTTGTCTTTCTGCCAACTCAAGTCTGCAGAAAGAGAGAACGGCTTGCAACGCTGTGGGAAAGAATGAAGTCTGTACAGTCATGTTGGTCCTGATGACACAGTTAGAATGTCTTTTTAATACAGAAAAAAGATGGAGTTTGGGAATATGTATGTACGTATGGTAAATAGAACGATGAGTATTGCAATGTAGGTGTTGTTCAGAATGTCCCATGGTGACTTAAGTACATATGACCATATGTACAGCCCCTGATCCATCCTTGATGCCCTACTTCTAGCTGAGGATCTCATCACTTTGCTCCTGTGGAGAATGGACATATCGTCGTCATCGTTGTAGTCATCTGTCCATCACTAGCAATGATGACTGCTTCATTAGGATGCGCAGATGGACCATGAGGTCCACACCAGAGCAGCAGAGTCGTCCGCAGTGGTGGCGTGAACGGCCTATCTCCTCTCCTAACAAAGTGCCTTAGACAGTAAGTTAAGACAAACAATGTCATGCCCTCATCCTGTTGTCTCTCTGGACCTCCAGACCTGATGCCAAGTGATGCACAAAAGTGCCACAGACCTGACTGGTATGGAACTTGCCCCGCAGTGACAATTGACTTGCAGAGTGATGCCATCCGTTGGCCATTTGAGTGGCTCTTCCGCATGCCATCTGGTACTGTGCCATTGACCTTATTGGGTTCATCTGCCGCGTTGCACCGAAAAGCGCCCTGCTGCCAGTGCCTGAGGATGGACACGTACCATCCTCCACATAACATATGGAGGATCTAAAGATACATTTAGAAGATGGATCTAGACACTTACAGCTTTGCTATGATGGTTTAGGACTGCAGTTGTCATGAACATTACATTACATGGATTTAGCAGACGCTCTTATCCACAGCAATGTACAACATATCCAGAGCAGCCTGGGAAGCAGCTGGGGGTTAGGTGCCTTGGTCAAGGGCACTTCAGACATTCTTACTGGTCCAGGGAAGAAAACCAGAAACTTTCTGGTCCCAAAGCTGCTCCCCTAGGCCATGGATTCCCTGCCATGGCTTCCAGTTGATAACTTCAACAAAACAGATTTCATGGTAAATTTCATGGTATAATGAATTTCCTGGTTACACAATTCCACTTTCTGGCCATATAGAAGAATGTTATTCATAACCATGCTCTCTTATCACTTGGGCAGCACAGTAGCGTAGTGGTTAGCACTGTTGCCTCACAGCAAGAAGGTTCCGGGTTCGAACCTCATGGCCAACAGGGTCCTTTCTGTGTGAAATGTGCATGTTTTGCATGGGTTTCCTCCGGGTGTGCCAGTTACCCCCCAGTCCAAAGACATGCACAGTTAGGTAAAATACCCAGTCACTAGGATTACGCAAGCCAATGCATACTTCGTGCCAATCCCAAGCCCAGATAGATTGGGGAGGGTTGCATCTGGTGTAAAACTTATGCCAAATCAAATATGCGGAACAGATCCGCTGTTTCGAACCCTAACGGGAGCAGCTGAAAGAAATAGAACAACAAGCTGCACTCATCACCCATTACATTACAGACATTTAGCAGATGCCCATATCCAGAGTGATGTACAACATACTGTTATGCCCACTTGGCTCAAGGTGGACACAACATAAAAGGGGGAGACCACACCGATGTATCTTTAAATCCAAAATAAAATTTATTAACTCAAATGTAGCTGATATCAGTGTGTGTAGAGCAAAACAAAAATGTGGTGAGAATCAGCATGGTGGAATGTAATGCAAAAAGAGAGTTAGAAGGAGGAAGAGAGACAGGCCCCAGCCAGGCCCAGTAACCACTCTCCCTCTCTCTCCTGGCCCCAGAGCAGCAGAGTCAGTTATAAACAGAGTCCGAGTTGGAGTCAGCCAGCCAGCAAGCTCCCCCTACAGACTAGGAGGTGTAAAAACAACCTGCATTACTGTAGGATTCAGTGAGGAGTGAGGCGGGCCCAGCACGACAAAGCCGGGCATGACAGAGCAGCCTGGGGAGCTGATGGGGGTTAGGTGCCTTGCTCAAGGGCACTTCAGCCATTCCTGCTGGTCCAGGGAATCGAACTGGCAAATTTTTGTTTCCAACCATTAGGCCATGGCCTACTCAGATGATGGGATGGGTTCCATTTTGAGTCTGGTTCCTCTCAAGGTTGGTTTCTTCATGTCGTCTCATAGGTTATTGTTAGAAGTGCTATACAAATAAACTGACTTGACTTTAGACATTTGAAATGACTTCACTGAAGATGGCTTAACGCTGATACGTTTGCGTTTTCGTATTAAAAGATCAGAACGTAGAGATGTGCTGGAAAAAGCATACATCATTCCCTCACCAGTAGCATCACCGTGGTTGTAGAAAGGACCATTGCAATTGTTGTCTCTAACCTGCTTTTCATTTTATGCTGACGTCAGAGCCAGCACAGACCGTATCCTCACTCCGTCACAGGTTTTTCTAGCTACCTTGCCATGTTAATGAGGTGCTTCCCAATGGAAGGTTCAAACTAAAGAATTATGGTTCGTTTTGTAGATCTAACAGACCATGTTGACTGCCAACATGCTGCTACTGTAAAAATGACCACTGCCCCATCCACCCCTTCCAGTGAAACTATAAAAATCTCCCAAACAATTAAATATATATTTTCCCCGAGATATACCATCATACTGGTGTCAATAACACTCACTCACAGAAACCTCTGAAACTGCCATTTTAACTTCAGCAGCACTTTAAGAGTACACAGTGATAAGATCAGGTGGAAAGATAGGACTGTAAATCCAATTGTAGTTTGTAGACCTGACTCTACTTCTAATAGCATGGCTGTGGAGCATGGGTTGCATAGTATCAGAACGAACTGGTGTTGAGGTAATTACTCTTCTATTTTTATTTTTGGGCCTGCCACCCATCGTGTGCCAGTTTTCTGTACTCACATTTTGCTCTGTTAGATCGATGTATTCATCCACTCGATCTGCAATGCCATCGGCCTGTCGGGGTGCAATCTCTGCATTCTCAGCCACTGTTTCTGTACTCCTTTCGTGAGATATCTCTCTTAGTTCGTCTGTCTTTGGCAGGGCATCAATCTTTGATTCCAGGATAGAAATCCTCTGTTCTAGTTCTGCGCATTTTCTGCAGGATCTCCTGGATTTTTTGCCCCCTGGCATTTTGTTTTAAAAGCTAACTTATCTTGTAAAGATGAAAAATAAAATGAAGAAATAGTGGAAATTAAGTGAAAAAGTAAAAAAAATAAAGATCAACCAGGAGCAAAGCAGGAGCAAAGCAAAGAAGCATCCTACTCGCTTGAGTAGGCGGAGCAAAAAAAAAAAGGGGCCTTCTCAAAGTAAAAATAAAATTCAGTATGTTCTTGACCTGAGAGCAAAATTCCATGCACTGAGTCACATAACCCAGGAGAATTTGCTACAGGCCCAAGAACTTCAAGCTCGCTTGTACGACAGAGGGGCACGGCTAAGGGAATTTGCACCAGGAGATAAAGTCCTCATTTTACTGCCCACCTCAAGCTCAGCATTGCTTACCAAGTGGCAAAGGCCCTTTGACCATGAGGTCAAACAGCCAGATAGGGGCGACACATGTCAAATTTACCACCTCAATCTCCTGAAACCATGAAGAGAGGAGGTTCCTGTGTCTCTGGCAACAGTAGTTCTGGAGAGAGCAGAGCTGGGACCGGAAGTAAGTCCAAAAAGTGCGGTCCAATTCACCCTGGTCCCCTGTGGAGACCACCTTTCACTGTCCCAGAAAGAACAGGTAATTAGGCTGCAGGAGGAATTCTCCAATGTGTTCTTGCCCCTCCCTGGTCATACTAACCTCATAGAACACCACATTGAGACTACCCTAGGGGTGGTGGTGCACGGCTCCCATATTGGCTCCCCAAACACACAAAAAAAATGTGGTTTGGGATGAACTTCAGGCTATGCTTAAGATGGGCATAATTGAGGAGTCGCACAGTGACTGGAGCAGCCCGGTGGTCTTGATTCCCAAGAATCATTCCCAAGTTCTGTGTTGACTATAGAAAAGTCAATGCGGTGTCTAAATTTGATGCATATCCGATGCCCTGCATTGACGAACTGCTTGATTGGTTAGGCGTGGCTCGCTTTTACTTGACACTGGATTTGACAAAGGGATATTGGTAGATCCCCTTGACTCCATTATCCCACAAGAAAACTGTCTTTTCCACTCCATTTGGTTTACACCAATTTGTCACCCTCCCTTTCGGGTTGTTTGGGGCTCCAACGACGTTTCAGGGTCTCATGGACCAAATTCTCCATCCCCACAATACATATGCAGCGGCATGTTTAGACAATATAATCATTTATAGTAATGATTGGGACCAGCACCAACATCTGAGGGCAGTTCTGAGGTCGCTGAGGCATGCTGGGATCACAGCAAACCCGAAGAAGTGTGCAATTGGGCGGGTAGAAGTACGTTATCTGGGCTTCCACTTGGGTCATGGGCAGGTGCGTCTCCAAATTGATAAGACTGCAGCAATTGGGGCCTGCCTGTGACCTAAGCCCAAAAAGGGGGTGAGGCAGTTCCTGGGGCTGGCTGACTATTATAGGCAATTTGTGTCTAACTTTTCAGATGTCACCAGCCTGCTGACTGATCTCACTAAAAAGGAAGTGCCAGATCTGGTCCAGTGCATGGAGCCATGCAAACGGGCTTTTGCTCAGGTAAAGGTGATTTCGTGGGGGGACCCAATGTTGCATTCTCCTGATTTTTTCTCCCTTTTGTTTTACAGACCAATGCATAGGACAGAGGGCTGGGGGGCCATTTTGTCCCAGGTGTTGGAAGGGGAGGAATGTCTGGTGCTGTACTTCAGCTTCAAGCTCTCCATGCAAGAGTCAAAGTATAGCACAACAGAGAAGGAGTGTCTTGCCATCAAGTGGGCAATCCTCACTCTCCACTACTACCTGCTAGGATGGCCATTCACCCTCTGTTCTGACCATACCCCGCTCCAGTGGCTCCACCGCATGAAGGATGCCAACGCACAGATCACTCGTTGGTATCTGTCCCTTCAGCCCTTTAAACCTGAGGTGGTCTACAGGCTGGGGGTACAGATGGTGGTGGCAGATTACCTCTCCCACTGGGTGGGGAGTCAGCTGCAGGCCAGATGGCTCCCTGGCCTGAGTCGGGTGGTGGGGGTATGTGGCAGCGGGGGCGTGGTCAAGCGTTGGTCTGTGAACGGAGGGCGGAGTCAGGGAAGGTAAGTGGCAGAATCACTGCACCTGATGTTAGTTAACCTGTATTTGTGTGTCTTCCCCAGTGACTGCGCCCTATTAAAGGAGAGAGAGAGCAGAGGAAGGGAGCTCTCTCCCCAACCAGACGACTTGTGTGTGTGTGTGCGTGCATGTGTGGCTGGGAGAGTGTAAAGTAGACACTGAAAAGTGCAAATAAAGAGGTTTTTTGGAACTCAGTTCTGGTCTGCCGTACTTCTGTGCTCCACCCACCTTCTGCACTTACATCCGTCTCCCAACCATCTCTGACAGAATACTTTGCACTCCCTGACAAAGAGAATGCATGTTCACCTGTTCATACATCATGTTCAGGAACAAACTACTGTAATGTTAATGGCACTAAAACAGCCACTGTCAAATGGTGCAGTTCGGATCAATAGTGGACTCGGATCAATAGTGGACTCGACTCGGACTCAACACAAAACTTTTTTAATGACTTGGACTTGACTCGGATTTGAACACTGGGGACTTGAGACTGGATGGACTTGAGGTTTAGTGACTTGACTACAACACTGGTACACAAACACAGTAAAAAGTGTAAAAGAATGCAAAAATCAGGGAAAAAAGGCCTTGGAAAATAGGAAATCTACTAGCATTGTTGGCTGAGGAACTTTGAAAAGTAACCAGCGCCAGGCTGATCATAGCCAGATTTTGCACTGGGTGCCGGCCCTTAATGAAACCCCTGTAGAGAGAGAGGAGGGACGGGGCCCTCTCCATGTCATCATGACATGGGGTTGATGTGGACGGCCCTGGGACTGCCTCTCCAGCTAATGTTGCGATGGGTGATGTGCTACTATAGTACCCACCCACTACTAACTGTTTTATTCATGTTTGAATCCCCGGCCAATCTGTTCCCAGGATAAGTGGATGGGTGAGGTTTAGACTAACCACCACCTCTACACTATACTTTTCTCCCCAAAATTGTATAGTGATGGGCATTAGTGGATATTTGTGAATATCACCATGCACACATCAGACCTTCACCAATCGTACTTTTCCCAGTGCCCCGCATTGAATCATGCTTTGATGCATGGAAGTCTGATTACAACCAGAATCCACCAAAGCCTGATGTGTACCCCTTCAAATACTCACAGAGACTCTGTATGTTCCTGCTCGATCAGGGGAAGCCTGTGGTGTATCAGGAATGCAAATCAGTAGCCCTGCCTCACTGCGGAAGTGCTGATTCTGGGAAGTCCCAGCCTTCCCACTGTGCCAACAGACCTGCCCGGGCTCACTCCCGGTTCTAGTGGGCATGGATGAGTCCACCTGTGGAGAGAGAGAAGGGATTAATGGCAGCACAGGCAAAGAAGGAGAAGGGAGGGGAGAAACATTAGGACAGACATAAGTGTGGGGAGCAGGTTTCAGAGGAGTTGGCCCCCATTTTTGTGGGGTTGGGTTAGGGGAGGGCCGACGAGAGAGAGTGAGAAGGAGAGAGAGGGGGAGAAAGTGAAAGTGAGTGAAAGAGAGTAAGAGAAGCTGTGGGAGCACCTGCTCCTGGAAATGCCATCAGGTGATCCTCTGCCAGCCGGACCACCTCCTCCAGTGATGCCACATGGTGACACTGGATCCATGTTGAGGTCTCGCTTGGGAGTTGGGAACTGCTTCAGTGTCACGTGGTCGATGACTTGCTCGACGTTGCACTCACCTGCCCGTAACCACCATTGGCAAGCGTCTTAGAACTGCTGCACGAACACAAATGGGTGGGCGATTTCACTGTAGGCCAGCGCATGGAACCACTGGCAATGTTTTTGTGGGCTGTGGCTGACTCATTGCAGTTTAGCCTGCTTCAGGTCCGGGTACCCCAGCATGCTGGTGGCCAGGAGCTGCCGAGCCACAAGTTGTGCTTCCCCCAACAGGAGTGGCAGTAGGCGCACTGCCCACTATGAAGTTGGGCACAAGCTTGCCTCTGTGACATGCTCAAACAGCTTGAGGAAGGCTTCTGTGTTGTCCTGTGGCCCCATCATGACCAGCTACACAGGAACACTGGCCAAGATATGTCATCTCCTGATGACTCTTGTTTCTAGGGATGCACCGACACATCAGTCAAATATCGGTATTAGCCGATATTCCTCTTGTTGACTACCATCGGCCTATTGGTAAATAAGATTGAATTCGCCGATGTCAGTCACTGATGTTCTGGTTATTTTCGGTTGGACGGTCAGACTCAGACAGTAGTTCAACCGTAGTGACATACAGATAGAACTGGCTGCACACGGCACAAGGCAAAAGGTGCCGAATGCACCTGTGGCTTGTTTTCAAAGTGAGCGGAAAATCTTGGCCGTGTGGGAGTATTTCACCATCTCTGAGACAAATCCACGATATGCAATTTGTAAGACATGTTCGAGTGACATTTCAAGAGGATGTGCTATATCTAAGAATTTTAACACATCAAATCTCATCAACCATCTGAAAAACAGATATGAGTGGGAATACAACAATTACTTGAAAGTGGGTAAAAATGGAGAGATGAACTGGACAGGAAGAGGGAACAAACCACCACCAGCAAGACTCACTCCTTGATTAGCACAGCATTTGAGAAAGGGAAAAAATTTCCTCGGACAGTGCCAAAGCTAAAGAGATTACTAAAAAGGTGATGGAATTCATCACATTAGATGATCAGCCTTTCTCTGTAGTGGAGGACATGGGATTTAGAGGCCTGATGGAGTATATGGAGCCCCACTACACACTGCCCAGCCATTGTCATTTTGCCAACATCTCATCTCATCTCATCTCATTATCTCTAGCTGCTTTATCCTGTTCTACAGGGTCGCAGGCAAGCTGGAGCC
>JAODKS010000012.1:488056-498834 GCA_028877415.1 Sciades dowii | reverse complement strand
AGGAAACCCACGCGGACACGGGGAGAACATGCAAACTCCACACAGAAAGGCCCTCGCCGGCCATGGGGCTCGAACCCAGAACCTTTTTGCTGTGAGGCGACAGTGCTAACCACTACACCACCGTGCTGCCCAGATATCATCTAAAATATTCCTTTTGTTAAATAAAAAAGACCCTCTTGTTTCATTTTCTTAATAACCAACAGTAATTATTTACCCCCATTTGCGAGGGCTGGAGTAAAATATAATAGCATATCAACTAATATTCCTTTTATTAAAAATGAAAAAGGTAAAAACAACTATTCGTTTTCTTGATAAACTTTTATGAACATTTGTTCTGCCTCCATTTGTTTTTCTTTATCTTTCATCAGTCTGTAGAAAAGAGAGAGAGCGTGACGATTTCTTGTTAAATCAATTTGTACACAATCACAACAGTAGCTCTTTCACACCTGTTTATTGTGTTTGCAGCATTAGAGCTGTGTTACTTCCACCCACAATGAAGTCATGTACATCCCACGATATTTTACATTGTTGCGCCCCCTGCTGTCTAAACAACACAATTACAGCGAGGAACAGCTCAGAGATTCCACAACCCGATGATGATCACCTCCCATTATTCATTTTATTGAGTTGATTTGTATCGCGATTTATCATCGCACGCCTCGTAATTTCCGTATCACTTCTTTTCTTTCTAAATCTTCTGAATGGCAGCGTTTATACATCTCACTCTAAAGTGTAAAATATTCGGAGGGAAATTTTTCTTACTGTTTCATGTTTCCTTTCTCTTTAGGTTGTGCGGCTGTAGTTATAAACATTGTGTTAATATCAGTTTCAGGCTGGTAAGAGTAACACTGCTTCACTAGTGTTACTACTGAACGTGTGTGTGTGTGTGTGTAGGTATGATCCTGATATTCTGGTTGGTTATGAGGTTCAGCTGTGTTCTTGGGGTTACCTGTTACAGCGAGCATCAGCACTCGGCATGGATCTGTGCCAACAACTTTCCCGAGTGCCAGGTACAGTAATCTCTCTCTCTCTCTCTCTCTCTCTCTCTCTCTCTCACACACGGCTGTCTCCTTCACGTTAGTTTACATGATACGGTTAGTAACTGATCTAACTGTGGAGTGGTAATTGATGTAGTGTTTGTCACAGGTAGAGCTGCAGGGGATTATGGGTAACGGAGATTATATTCTCTCCTCAGGTGATGCGAAGGAGAACCGCTTCACTGAGGATAAAGATGAGTACGGCAGTGAGGTGATGACGGAGATCCACATCGTTGGGCGCATCACCATCAACCTGTGGAGGATCATGAAGACTGAGGTCACTGAAACACACGTGTGCACGTACGTAAAAACATGTATTATACTGTCTTAACTATAACGTGGTTTTTTTTTTTTAAACAGGCAGCGTTGAATAATTACACCTTTGAAAATGTGGCGTTTCACTTGCTGCACCAGCGCTTCCCTCTGTACACACACCGCACTCTCTCTGACTGGTTCGACCACAAGACGCACCTGTACAGGTGAGAATGTCGACACTCCAGGGGGGAGGGGCACACAGACTTGCACGTCTAATAAATCAGCCTCAGGTCAACATGGGACTTTAGCAAGGTGTGTGTGTGTCTCAGGTGGAGGGTGGTGGACCACTACATGAGCCGTGTGTGTGGTGTGATGCAGCTCCTGCGGCAGAGGGATGTTGTGGGTCGCACTAGTGAGTTTGCACGAGTGTTTGGGATTCAGTTCTATCACGTCCTCACACGAGGCTCTCAGGTACGTGTGTCCACACACACACACACGCATATATACATATATATATATTGGCTTACTGATCCTGAAGAACGCTAGTCTGTGGTTTGGGATGTAACCAAGAAGACTTCATTGTGTTAAAATGTGGTCTCTCTCTCTCTCTCTCTCTCTCAGTACCGTGTGGAGTCGATGATGTTGCGCATCGCTAAGCCGTTGAACTTCATCGCGGTGAGCCCGAGCGTGTCCCAGCGAGCCCAGCAGAGGGCGCCTCAGTGTATTCCTCTGATCATGGAGCCCGAGTCGCGGTTCTACAGTAACTCCGTGCTGGTGCTGGACTTCCAGTCTCTCTACCCGTCTGTCATCATCGCCTACAACTACTGCTACTCCACCTGCCTCGGCCACACCCACAGCCTCGGAACGTGAGTTACAGCACACACACTGCTGCAGCGGCCCGCTTTCACTATTCCTCATCCTCCCTGTCTGTGTTAGTCCTTTCTTTTTTTTTTGGTTTCTTTTTCTGGCTTCCTTTCTTTCTTTCCCCCTTTTTCTAAACATGCTCATGTGGATAACAGCACTGATTAGCATAACACCATGCTAATACACTCACTCTCTCTCAGGTCTGATGAGTTTAGGTTTGGTTGTACGTCTCTGCGAGTTCCTCCTGATCTTCTCTATCAGCTCCGAAACGACATCAACATCTCTCCAAATGGAGTCGCCTTTGTTAAGGTAACAAGTCAAGTTTATTTGTATCACACTTTTAACAATAAAATTGTTGCAGAGCAGCTTTACAGAATCTATTCTACACACACACACACATGACTGAACACTGAGAACCAAACCAGCTGTGTCAATTATAAACCTGTGTGTGTAGGCCTCTGTGCGTAAAGGTCTGCTTCCCCGGATGCTGGAGGAGATCCTACACACGCGTTTGATGGTGAAGTCGGTGATGAAGTCGTACAGCGGTGATGAAGCTTTGCTCCGCCTCCTTGACGCTCGTCAGCTCGGCCTCAAGCTCATCGCTAACGTCACCTTCGGCTACACGGCTGCAAACTTCTCCGGACGCATGCCCAGTGTGGAGGTGTGATCTCACTCATACACGCACACCTTTTACATTAGTGAAAATAAAACGCTTAACCTGTGTGTGTGTTCCTGCAGCTTGGAGACAGCATCGTACACAAAGCCAGAGAGACGCTGGAGAGAGCCATAAAACTCGTCAATGACACCAAGAAGTGGGGGGCACGCGTGGTGTACGGGGACACGGACAGGTGGGGACAGCTCTCTCTCTCTCTCTCTCTCTCTCACACACCTAGTTCTCAGTGATGCAGACCAGTGTTGGGTGAAATTTCATGTGTCTCCCTCTCTCTGTCTGTCTGTCTCTCAGTATGTTTGTGGTGTTGAAGGGGGCAACTAAAGAGCAGGCGTTTAAGATCGGCAGTGAAATTGCTGAAGCGGTGACGGCCACCAACCCCAAACCCATCAAACTCAAATTTGAGAAGGTATCTCTCTCTCACGCACGCACGCACACGGAGCTTACAGTCAACACCGTTAATGTTCTGAGATTAACCTGAAACTTCACCGTGGAATAACTTCAGCTGATGCAGAATTCCTGCAGATTCACTCTGTAACCACAGTCAGGTCAAAAACGTGTGTGTGTGTGTAGGTGTACCTGCCGTGTGTGTTACAGACTAAGAAGCGCTATGTGGGCTACATGTACGAGTCTGTGAATCAGAAGGATCCCGTGTTCGATGCTAAAGGCATTGAGACGGTACGCCGTGACGGCTGTCCTGCTGTTGCTAAGGTAACCAACTAGTACAGTGTGTATAATACCATCTGTCACACAAACACAAGGTGATTTAGTTTTTGTGTGTGTGTAGATCCTGGAGCGATCGGTGAAGCTGCTGTTTGAGACGAGGGATATCTCTCTGGTGAAGCAGTACGTACAGAGGCAGTGTGTGAAAGTTCTGGAAGGCAGAGTGACTGTACAGGACCTGACGTTCGCTAAAGAGTACCGCGGCAGCGCCTCCTACAGGCCTGGAGCCTGCGTACCTGCACTCGAGCTCACCAGGTAAACAAACATATCTCTCTCTCTCACACACCAGATTTTACTTTCTGTTCCTCAGTTCCAGGAACCTCTCGGGTCTCTCTCGCAGGAGAATGATGGCACATGACCGTCGTCTGGAGCCGCGGGTCGGTGAGCGTGTGCCGTACGTCATCGTGTACGGTTCTCCTGGGGTTCCTCTGATCCAGCTGGTGCGTCGCCCCCTGGAGGTTCTGCAGGATCCTGCACTGCGCCTCAACACCACCTACTACATCACCAAACAGATCCTCCCCCCCCTCGCTCGCATCTTCAGCCTGATTGGGGTCGACGTGTTCAGCTGGTACCACACCCTGCCCCGGGTAAGGCGCGTGTGTGTTCTGTACTACAGCTGCACACACCACATAATTTAAGCATTGTTTGAAATTGTGTGTGTGTGTGTGTAGGTGCAGAAGTGGTCTTCGTATCCAGGGGGAGGCGCTGTAGGGGACGAGTCTCTGAGGAAGGGGACGATCTCGCAGTACTTCACCACGCTGCACTGCCCGGTGTGTGATGAGCTTACTCAGCTGGGAGTGTGTGAGCGCTGCAGGGCCGAACCTCAGCGTGTCGCCGTCACACTGCATCACAGCCTCCGAGTGTGGGAGCAGCAGCATGACCAGCTCCTCAAGGTCAGGGGTCTCTCTCTCTCTCTCTCTCTCTCTGTTCATTAGTGACATACAGAAGAGAGTCTCCTCTGAACCTGTCTCTCTCTCTCTCTCTCGCTGTAGGTGTGTATGAGCTGCAGTGGAAGTGCAGACAGACAGGCAGTGTGCGTCTCTCTCGACTGTCCTGTGTTGTATAAACTCTCCCGGGTGAACAGACAGCTCCACAGCGCCCCCTACTTGCGACAGCTACTGCAACAACTCTAGCACCACCTGTCTGTCTCTGTCTTTCAGTTAATGTGGTGCTACAGTGTTTTTCAGTATAAAACGGTGCTGTGTGTGTGTGTGCACGCGCTGCAGTGGTGCTTTTATAAATCAGATTGCAGTTTTGCATGTATGTGAGAGTTTATAGCATATGCTGTCCAATCAGAGACATCTCAGCAACTACAGGCCCCGCCCCTTGTGTGTACACTGGAGTCTGCTGGAGGGGAAGTAAAAAAATTTCTTTAGGTTTTTTTTTTTTTAATAATTATCTCCTTTTCCTGATTGTGTGTGCGGTTCAGTCAGTCTGTAAGTGTTTATAACGTATCAAAACTCTGATGGTGAGTCGAGTCCTGCTTGAGTGCCGTCTTGATGTTAAACTGTGTGTAAATAAACGCTGTAAAGTGACCACACGACTGACACGGTCATGTAAACGACGTCACAACCCGTCTTTTTAAGGGTCTGATATTTTGGACGGATTTGATACAGTATTATAATCGATCATTTCATAAAATGGCTGAATGTGTAAATAGTGTTTTAAAGAAAAAGAACTAAAACACAATGTGAGGTTTTGGGTTTTTTTTTTTTTTTGTAACGTCCAGTTTCGGAGGTTTTTGTTTCGTGGGTGTGGTTTTACAGAGAACACTAAATTCAGCATTTTTAAAAACAGACATTTTTATGCTTTGTGTAAACTCTGTCGGTGAGTCGTGTAAAGAAAAAACGGTGCGTTTCTGTAAACTTGTACAAAGTTTGTGTTTGGGGATTTTGTTTTTTAGATGGATTTTGTGGGGTGAAGTTGGAAAAACTGAATAAAATGTGATGCATTTGAGTGGATCCGGAGTGAGCGCTTTATTCCCCACAATTAGTTTTTAAACTGATGCACTAACTTTCAGCTGTTTTTAGTTGCGTTTAATGTTTTAGTTCTTGTTTTCACTTCTGTTACAGCAGCGCTAAAGAGAGAACAGCTTGTTCTCCACCTGTCTCATTACACACGCCCCCTAGGCCACGCCCCTCTGCTGTTATTTCCTTCGGTGTTCCTGAACCTGCCACTCAAGCAGGAGTGAAATGGTTAAATTTGTGCGAAACGAGCAGCTCAGTGCTGGTGATGAGATGAAACTGATCCCCTTCCTGTGGGAGTTATGACCTTCCCTAATGCCCCCTGAGAATTTGGTGGAAATCAGATCTTCACCCAAAAGTACAGGAAGAGCTTTGTGGTGGATTTTGGGAGCAAAAACTGACATGCTTTTGATTTTTCAACAAATTCTCACCGTGTGTTCAGGAGATCACGACGAGTGCAGTAAGGGAATCTGTTTCATCCTGTCGCGCTCCACAGCCGAGAGCTGAGGGACTGGGCTAGAGCTCAGACCTACAGCATGAAACCAATCACACCCCCGTGTCACTCTTAACCTCCCTAATGTGTCTTCTTTTTCCATACACGTTCCTTTCGGGTGTTCAATGCATCTTTCTCTTTCAAAATTCTCCCAAAACCTTCCGTATTTAACAAAGCAACCCTGGCAGCCATGTTTGTTTACAAATTGTCCCAGTCACTCGCTAGCGCAGAAGTTTTACGTCTCCGACATGTGACGTGATGTTGCCTTGTCAACCATGCAATATCGTGAACCATATTCAACGCTCATTCTCCATTGGGTAGTGACGTAATACACATAGGATAAGTGATATGATAACAATATTGCATGCTATCAAACCAAATGAATGGAACCCACTAGAAGGGAATAGAACACATTTTTATTCCATCGAAAAAGTGTCCTGTATGGATAATAATCTAGAATATTCTAGGTCTTCCAAACCAGAAGCTATATTTATAGTATATAAATTTCTGTATCAGACAGAAGTCTTTGCTTACTGTCAGCTTAAGCCAATAAAAATAGCTACGTGTTGTTTTACGTGTCCTCACACAAACCTGTTGCTGTATGATTTGCATATTTGAGATTGATGTACCGGTATACTGTCAGAAATAGGGGTACAGTAGGAGTCCATTTCTGTTCCCCAAGGTACAATTTACACTAATGTAACTCTTCCTTCTCTGGGTGGAGTCTTGCCAAATGACGATTGAAGTTCGAGGTTCTCCCCATCATCTTCTCGATAGTTCTTCTACATATGGAACACGGAGCAGGGCATTTAGAAGTCTGTAGAAGCAAAGCGGACAATCCTAAGGGCGTTCTCTCCAGGCATTTTAGCGCCATTAATGTTAGTTTGTTCCTGAACATGACGCATGAACAGGTGAATGTGCATTCTATTGCACAAAATTAATGTAGATATAAATCTTATGCCAAATTATAATGGCATGTTACAAAAAAATAAAGAAAAAATCAGAGTCCTCGTCTCCGATTTACGAGTCCGAATGCAGTTAATGCACGAGTCTGAGTCATCAGTGCTCAAGTCCAAGTCAAGTCACGAGTCCTTAAAAGTAGGGCACGAGTCAGACTCGAGTACTACAAGCCTGAGTAGTTTGACCCAAACAAGCGTGTATTTATTCCGAGTCAGTCACCCAAGAGGAGTTCTGTTGAAGAATTACACTTTTGAGTTGAAGGGTGCTCTAAATGAAGCATCTTTCGCATGGCACAGTGTGAGATGGATCAGGTTAGTGTGGAGTTAAGAGGATTACTGCACAGAGTGACTGCGATGTTTATGAAACCGTAAATGGCATGAAATTCAGTATATATCTGCTGTAAGAAACGCACACTCGGTACCAATCATCTCTCTCTCTCTCTCTCTCTCCTGTATTGTAGCCGTGTGAAGACGCCTCCATCCTGCTGGCTTCTCCAAAGATGTTGCTTCCATCGTGCAGTGAGTTGGCAGCCAGCACGCCGCTCTCGATCCACCATCAGCTCCAGCTCCTGCAGCAGCAGCTCAGCCAACAGCAGCAGCAGACCCAAGTGGCTGTAGCTCAGGTACATGGCACAAACAAGCCAATATTCTGCACTGAATGAATGAACTGAGAGTGGATTTGATTAGGTTTGTAATCATTTGGAAGACGACATCTGAAATTCAGGCTTTTTCGGTGTATTAGGGCCATTGTAGGAAAAAAAAAACCACAAAGCTGTGGGTTAAAGTCGTACATTTACGAGAAGAAAAAAAGATATTCTCTAATACAGCAATCACATAGTTCCCGGCTGCAGTGCTTTCTGGGAAATGTAATTGAAAATCTCTCACTTTATTCTTTTATATTGCGCTACCAAGGAGTAAAGACTTCATTTCCTCTAACTCTCGGCTCAGCCGTTTCAAAGCAGCAGAGATTTGAGAAGAATGAGAAGAATCCACTGAGTAGAAACTGTAATTATACATTTATAAACAGCTAAGACAAAAAGAGCTATGGATAAACAAAGCTTTGCGGTTTATACATTTATCTCCCGTCGCATTCAGGAAGCACAGCAGTCGCATGCAGTGCATTCTGGGAGCTGTTGAAAATCTCTTATTTCGCGTGATTGAGGAGGAAACACTGCATCTATAAGTCTCAGCTCAGCCGTGGTGTCTGTGGTGTGATGACGTCGATCCAGAATTACACAATGAACTGAAATTGACACGCAAAAAAAAACCAACAACACAAAATCACTTTTTCTGATTTTTTTTCCTGTAAATTTGTGACTTTTTAGTCTTGGAATTTCTCAATTTTTTTTTTTTCTCAGAAATTTCTGGCTTTATAATCTTAGAATATTCTCGTTTTTTCGATTTTTTTTTCTCGTAAATGTACGCCTTTAATCTCGGAAATTCTGAGAACATTACCTCCTCCCTCAGTTCCGTAATGCGCAAAAAACACTTTTCCAAGTTATTTCTTATAAATTTGTGACTTTTTAATCTTGGACTTTGAAGTTTTTTACTCGCAAATTTATGACTTTATAATCTCGAAGAATATCTGATTTTTTTTTTTTTTTTCTTGTAAATTTACGACTTGTAGCTCGGAAATTTTCTGGGCTTTTCTTGTAATATTACCCCCTCAGCTCTATATTTTTTTTATTTTGTGTGTGTGTGTGAGAGCATATTTCACGAGTGAGCGAAATATTTTTCAACACGGTGTAATGTTCTTTATATTATATGGACACATCCACCAAAAAAAAAAACCAAACCCACAAGTTAATCAAAAGGATTTTAAGTTTGAACTGGTTCGCCATTTTGACAACGCGCGTCAAGTGAGTGGGAAAACACTGGGAGTGGCATCATTGATATCCTCACGAGTGAAATATCAGGAATTGTTATACACACAGGACACTTTTTCAATGGAATAAAAACGTGTTCTATTCCCTTCGAGCAGGTTCCATTCATTTGGTTTGCAATATTGTTAGCATATCACGTATCCTACATGTATTACGTCACTCTACCCAATGGAGAATGAGCGTGTAATACTGTTACGATATTTTTCGTGGTCTGTTTTATTATATCGACACATTCACAAAGACAAAGTACCAAAATTTATCAAAACAATTCATTGATTTCCTTACAAGTGAAGACATTGGAAAATATGTTTTTCAATATCCTGGATGTAGCTTGGATGAAAAATACGAGTGGCATATTTCCCAGCAAAACACTGGTGTCTATATATACAGTGGATATAAAAAGTATACACACCCCGTTAAAATGATCGGTGTAAAAAAACGAGACCACGATAAATAATATCAAAACTTTTCCCACCTTTAATGTGACCTATAACCTGTACAATTCAACTGAAAAACAAACAAATCTGTTCAGGGGAAAAACATTTAAAAAAAAGTACAATAAGCTGGTTGCATAACTGCGCGCACCCTTAAACTAATACTTTGTTGAAGCACCTTTTGATTTAATTACAGCATTCAGTCTTTTTGGATCGGAGTCTATCAGCCTGCCACAGCTGGACTTGGCAATATTTGCCCACTCTTCCTTGCAAAATCTGTCCGATTTGTTTGCAGATCATACAACAGTGGCGGACCTCATCAGCAACAACGATGACTTGGACTACAGAGAGAAGGTAAACCAACTCATTGCCTGGTGTGATGACGACAATCTACAACTGAACGTCAACAAAACAAAGGAGATCACGGTTCACCTCACACCCCACTCGCCATCCATGGCAGCACTGTGGAGTCTGTGAAAAGCACCAAGTTCCTGGGGGTGCACGTCACAGACGACCTAACATGGACTAACACCACCTCCCTTGTCAAGGGGGCACAGCAACGCCTACGCTTCCTGCGACGGATGAGGAGAGCGGACCTTCCACCCCCCCGTCCTCACAACTTTTTACAGAGGCGCCACTGAGTATCCTTACCAGCAGCCTCTCAGTCTGGTACGGCAGCTGCTCTGTCTCCGACCGGAGGGCCCTCCAAAGAGTGGTGAAGACAGCAGAAAAGATCACCAGAACATCCCAAAACACCCATACAAGATCTGTACCAGTCACACTGCAGTAACCGAGCCATCAGTATAATCAAAGACCCCACCTATCCTGCACATGGTCTGTCCTCCCTTCCCTTCTACCTTCAGGTAAACGCTACCAAAGTTCACGGTACAAGACTGCCAGACTCAGCAATAGCTTCTTCCCACAAGCCATCAGAATACTTAACATATTTAAAAAGTCCACATGAACATGATGGACTCAGGACTGTTGGACCCATTAACATACACAGACTGTTACAACTGATGACCCCCTTAACGCACATACAGATTGTTGAAATGCTGCTATCCGGTACAATATGCTGTCATTCTGTGCAATGTCTTTTTGAATTTTTAAAAACCTCTTAAACCTACTGAAAGACTTTTGTGCACCTCTCATCTGGATTTTCTAAATTAACACAAATACAGTGCCTTGCAAAAGTGCAATATCTTATCCTGTGCAATTATTCAGTGCCATCACTATGCACTTTATCATCACCCACCAGTGTTATGGTTCTCATCCATTTTTTTGTGCAATGTTTGTTTGTGGCCCTACTGTCACTGTCTACTGGTCTACATGTGTTTATAGTGCAATATGCAAGTCTGTTTACTTATTGTTGTCTTGTGTACATTTACTGTAACATGTTTATTGTACGGGCGGCACGGAGGTGTAGTGGTTAGCGCTGTCGCCTCACAGCAAGAAGGTCCGGGTTCGAGCCCTGTGGCCGGCGAGGGCCTTTCTGT
>JAODKS010000011.1:36433719-36444428 GCA_028877415.1 Sciades dowii | reverse complement strand
ATAAGTTATTTAGTCAAGGGTTAAAACTCTGGTAAAATTTTCACAAATTAAATCGCAATATCCATATTACCGATGTCTTTTGCCAAGCTTCGAGAAATTCTTCCAAAAATTGTGAGAGGAGTTGATTTCAGAAAGAAAACACTCTCATGAAATTGTCAAAGTATAATTTTGTTAATCGAGGGCTGGTAAAATGCGACCGAATTTAACGAAATTAAAATATGTGTATTACCGACATATAACAAAGAAACCTGCCAAGTTTTGTGAAATTCCCCCAGAAATTGTGAGAGGAGTTGATTTCAGAAGGTGAGTACCCTTCCTGAGATGGATGGATGGACGGACAGACGGAAATCACCACAACATAATCCCCCTTCCAGCCTTTTGGCCAGCAGGGGATAAAAACTCACCAGGGCCATTTTGGACAAACTAACTTTCAAATTTGATGAAATCGCTAATAATTTTGTGACCATAATGATTGATGACATCCTTGGATTTTACCAAAATGGACTACTTTTTGCGAACAAACATCCACCAAAAGAAACTCGATTACTTTCCGACAGCCCCAGTATGTGGACAGAGTGATCTGATCAGGCTGATTTACTGTCAGGACCTTCTTTCCCTTCAGGACTTCCTTCCTCATTAGTGGACTGTTAATGCTTGTGATACAAGACATCCAGGACCTCTTTCAGCTCACACTTGGTGTAAAGTCCTGTTTTGCCGTAAAAGGCTTAACCGTAATTACATTGGTCCCTAATTAGGAGGAAATTCGCTTCTGCCGCAATGCTGCTGTTTTCAGGAATGGATTTTTTTTTTTTTTTCAGTTTCCAAATGATTTCATTCTTGGAGAGGACTCTTATTTGCTCTATATGTCCCCCAAGTGTTTTGTACTGCAGCGCTGCTAAAAGATATTGTTAAGAAGTATTAGCAAAACAACTAGCATAAATCTTTCAAAGGATGCCGCACGTTATGCATTATGCAGGTTCAATTGCTGATTTTACACCTCAGTAAACATTGAATATTCATCCACTGAGGTCTGGCTCATAATTAGCGCTTCTACAAGTTAAATATAGTCTGAAAACGGCTACATCTGAATGATGTTTGAAGCGAGAGGGAAAGGTGTTATTGATGTGATTAGAGGGTATGGGTATGGATTAGAATGTTGGTGGTACTTCCTGCTGTTGCATCACAGACTCTGAAAACCGCCTCGGTCCAACTCAAAAATTAACCCAGCATGAAACCAATTAGTGCGCAGGAATGGTTTATCGTTTCAAACATCACCCACATTAGTGTGTGTTCACCTGGTGACCTTTCCTTGCACAGAGGAGTGTGGGAAACTTTCCAAATTGGAAGCTGGGTGACATTGTTAGAGAAAATACACAGCAGAACAAATCAGCTCAGTGAAGAACTCGCAGTAATAAGATCGTCGGTGTAACACGACGCTTCCATGACTCATATTCATGTTATAGTGGTGCAGAGCCCAGCACAGCAGAGGTGTAAGAAGTGATAAACTAGTACAGTAGGATGAGCTTTCTTTTTTTTATCTGACTACTTACTAATTATTACTTACTACTTACTGTTTAATGCATTTTTTTTTAATATAAATGTATTATAAGCAGTGCTACAAATTGTAATGCTTTTTGATAAATAATTATAATGGGATTAATAATGTATTATGAATACATTATAGCATGTTAAGTCATTAAAAATTATAGATACATACATACAGCCTTCATAGAAAGTGTATTAATAAGATAGAGAAGTTGTAGAAGTTTCTCTAACCATAGTATTTGTACTGCTGCTATATTGGAATGTATCATGGAACATCACCCTTGAAGTAAAGGTGCCTATAAGCTGTAATGGTGTCATCATAGTCATAATAGAGTCATCATACAGTCATCATAGAGTGATCATAGAGTCATCAGAGTCACCATAGAGTGATCATCAAGTGATCACAGCGTGATCATAGAGTCATCATCGAGTGATCATAAGGTCATCATGTAGTCATCATAGTGATCATAAAGCCATCATAGAGTAATCACAGCGTGATCATAGAGTCATCATAGAGTGATCATATAATCATTATTATATAGTCATGATAGAGTGATCATAGAGTCATCACAGAGTGATCATGGAGTCATCATAGAGTCATCATAGAGTGATCATAGTCATCAGAGTCATCATAGAGTGATCATAGAGTCATTATAGAGCAATCATAGCATGATCATAGAGTCATCATAAAGTGATCAGAGAGTGATCATACGGTCATCATAGTCATTATAGACTGATCATAGATTCATCATAGAGTGATCATAGAGTCATCATAGAATGATCATATAGTCATCATATAGTCACTATAGAGTGATCATAGAGTCATCATATAGTCATCAGAGAGTCATCATAGAGTAATCACAGAGTGATCACAGAGTCATCATAGAGTGATTACAGAGTGATCAGAGTCATCACAGAGTGATCATAGTCATCAGAGTCATCATAGAGTGATCATTGAGTCATCATCGAGTGATCATCATATAGCCATAATAGAGTCATCATAGATTCATCATGGAGTGATCATAGAGTCATCACAGATTCATCACAGAATGATCATAGAGTCATCATAGTGTCATCATAGAGTGATCATAGTCATCAGAGTCATCATAGAGTCATTATAGAGTGATCATAGAGTCATCATAGAGCGATCATAGAGTCATCATAGATTGACCATAGAGTCATCATAGATTCATTATAGAGTGATCGTGGTCATCATAGAGTGATCACAGAGTTATCATAGAGTAATCACGGAGTGATCATAGAGTCATCATAGAGTGATCATAGTCATCATAGAGTGATCATAGAGTGATCACAGAGTCATCATAGAGTAATCACGGAGTGATCATAGAGCCATCATAGAGTCATTATAGAGCGATCACAGTCATCATAGAGTGATCATTGAGTGATCACAGAGTCATCATAGAGCAATCATATAGCGATCATAGAGTCTTCATAGGGTCATCATAGAGTGATCACAGACTCGTCATAGAGTCATTATACAGTGATCATAGAATGATCATAGGGTCATCATATAGTCATCATAGAGTCATTATAGAGTGATTATAGAGTCATCGTAGAGTCATTATAGTGATCATAGTCATCATAGAGTGATCACAGAGTCAAAGAGTGATCATAGAGTCATCTTACATTCATTATAGAGTGATCATAGTCATCACAGAGTGATCATAGAGTGATCACAGCGTCATCATTGAGTCATCATAGAGTCATAATAGAGTGACCATAGTCATCAGAGTCATCATAGAGTGATCATAGAGGGATCATAGAGTCATCATAGAATCACTTTTGTATAATTTTTCTCGCTTGACGCAGACTGTATCTGAAATTGTCTGCATGACATAAAAGAAGAGCAAATTAAAGAAAAAAACATGTACCTTGTTCGAAAGTTGGCGGGGTGAGGATGCCCATCATATAAAGATAAAAAGTCATATTCCTCCTCCACGGCAAAGGATTGAAAAACTATGTGAATTCTGTTCCTTTCCTCAGCTACAATAACCCAAGTGCAGTTCGCTCCATTTGGGTACCCGTGTGGATATCCAGGGCTTTCGATGGTCCCGTTTTTTCCTTTTAACGTCCCACCACATGTGTAAATGAAACCTGAAAGATAAAGAAAGAGAAAAAAAGAGCATGAGATCATTAACAGTCATTTTATCATCTTCCTGTTTTCTATAGTCAGCGTCGTCCATGTTTAAGATGTTTAAGAGAAGAAGAAAACATATGTGTCTTGGTGATGCTAAGGGCTTCATTTCATGGTTTGTGATCTGAATGGAAATGAAAAGTTTTTTCTCCTTCACAGTTCAGGAAAAGGACAGTGGAGGGAACTCCGGCTTGCAGCCTGCAAGAGGTGAACGAGAGAGAGAGAGAGAGAGAGAGAGAGAGAGAGAGATAGAGAGAGAGGCTTTTATCAGTGACAGTAAAGTAAATCGCCCAGCAACAGCAAGGAGCATCAATCCAGATCCTCTGTTTATCCTTCAGCACTTCCCTTAAGAAGTAATTAGCTTTTACTGCAGGAAGACAAGAGATTCTTTCTCCTCGCACTCTCCGTCTGTCTGTCTGTCTATCTGTCTCTCTGTCTGTCTGTCTCACTCTCATTCTGTGCATTTCTGTCATTCTTCCTCTCTCTATTCCTCTTTGTCACTCTCACCATCTCCCTCTCTCTGTTTATCTTTCTCTCACTCTGTCTCACACACTTTGTCTCTTTGTATATTTTTATCTCCCTTTGTCTTTCTCTTTGTCTTCCTCCCCATCTGTCTTTGCCTCACTCTCTTTCTGTGTCTATCTCTCTGTATCCCTCTCTGTAAATCGCTCACAATCTGTCTCACTCTCTGTTCAACATTCTCTCTCTGTCTCCATCTTTCTTTCTTCCTGTCCATCTGTCTGTCTCTCTCGCTCTCTCTCTCTCTGTTTATCTTTGTCTCACTCTGTCTCCCACACTCTTTGTCTCTTTCTCTGTCTGTCTCTGTGTATATTTTTCTCTCCCTTTGTAAGTGTCTTTCTCTTTGTCTCCTTCTCCCCATCTGTCTTTGTCTCACTCTCTTTCCATCTATCTTTCTGTATCCCTTTCTCTCGATCACTCATGATCTCTGCCTCTCTCTCTCTTCAACATTCTCTCTCTCTCTCTCTCTCGGTCACTCTCTGTCTTACTCTTTCACTTTCACTCTCTCTCTATCCCTCACTCACTTTTTCTATCTTTGTCAGCCCCTCTCTGTGCTTTTCTCTCTCTCTCTGTTTTGCTCTCCATTTTGCTCTCTCTCTCTCTCTCTCTCTCTCTCTCATTTTCTGAGAGTAAAGACAGGATGATTTCAGGGTAAAAGGTCCATGCTGACTCACAGCCACCCACAGAGAACCTTTTCTCTCTCTCTCTCTCCCCTCTCTCCCCTCTCTCTCTCTCACACACACGTACGCATGCACGCATGCACAGAGCAAATGTTCTGACATGTTTCTACATCGACAATCAGTCTTTACACTGCACAAGCCAACAAAATGAGCATTTAAAGAATTCAGTCATTTTGAATTTCAAATAATTTGCTCTTTATTATTCGAACCGGCGTGGGCATTCGCAAAACCTTCACTGCCAAAACATCTCATCAATCCCAAAAGGGTTTTAAAAGCTAAGCTTCAGAATTTTTCTGCTGCTGCTGCTTTACAAACGGGCCGACCTTTCTGACCATAAAAAACCACCCCGCAATCATGAAGCAATGAGTTTCATCTTCAGCTTCGCTCAGTTGTACCAGTGTGAAAATCTGACGGTGTTTAAAGCTGAGTCTTTACAATGCTAGTCAATGACATTTGCATTTAACCTTGATTAGCAGTCCTGAACATCAGTATGGAGAGTGTGAGACAGCAACAATTACTCTGACGTTTAAATACTTGTGAAGAAAGAGTGTTAGGTGAATCCTCTAGAGCAGTACAGCAAATAGGTTAAGCGTTCTTCGTAGTTTCTTGTTGTTAATTGCAGCAATGCTTGTTTGATCGATTTCTTTAAACGAGTACATCACAAGACTTGACAGGTACCTATGCTCTATCACTGCTGCTATGCATTTTAGATGCAGAAGACATCTTTTGCCATCACGTCCAAAATCAGGTTCAAATTCTAATCTGAGATTCAGATGTGAAACTAGGGCTGTGTCTCAATTCATGTCCTTCCTCTAGTACACTTCCATGTAGTCCATTGTGCACACTATGTACTTATTTGCATCGGACGTGAATTTCATCGGGGTTGTTTGTGTTGTATCAAATGTGATTGTTGCATCACCTGCAAAAAATATCTGCCTTTTTTTTTTTTTTTTGTCGCCATCAGCGTCGACGACATGCCCTCCTCCAACAGCCTGAAAAGTGAAATCAGTGATCCTGACCTTTCCTTTACGTCACCAAGATGGTGACTATTCAGGGTGAGAAGTGTACAGCATTGTACACTAAACATTTTGATCGTTTTCAGGACGCCATCCTGGTACTCTCATACCCATTTATGACCAACAGGGAACGGGTTCTGATTTATTCGCACACCAAATTCTGAACCTTTTGGAGCATTTCGATCTAAAATAAATTGGACCAGAACCTGAAAAGTTGGCTCCCAGCTAGAACCAAAATATAGCTGGCTTTTCCAGCATGGACCGTAATGACATCAGTGGGCATGTCATTAGTTTAGAGAGGAAGTGGAGTGCAGCGATGGAGGATGCAACATAAAAGGATACATCTTCAGAAAAAAATGGACCAAAAACAAATATCTGCAATAACAGAACAAAAACTCGGAGGCAATCAGTACCGTCCACCATCTTGCGACTACTGTGTACTCCTGTTGTGAACTGTGCCACGTGCTTCATTCATGA
Organism: Sciades dowii; assembly: GCA_028877415.1. NCBI lineage: Eukaryota > Metazoa > Chordata > Actinopteri > Siluriformes > Ariidae > Sciades > Sciades dowii. The sequence goes on along the minus strand of JAODKS010000011.1, from coordinate 36,438,036 downwards.
TGCATCCTTGATTACAATGGTTCCACTCAAAACTGGTGAAAACGTGGGCTGGTTCGCTTTGCACAGAGGTCCAAAGAATCCTGAACAGAACCGGTTCAAGAACCTGTCCCCTGTTGGTTGAAAAGGGGGAACAGTAGAGTGCGTGTTGCCATACTTGTCAGTGTGAACGTACTTTTACAGCAAGTGTAAGTACCAAAGTATGGAAATTGAAACACACCGTAGCTTCATAGCTTGCTAATTCAGGTTTACAGGATATCAGTGCTCTCATTCTAATATGTATTTTTTTTCATAGTCCTGGGTATGATTTTAAACTGCAACGGGTGGTGAGTCTCAAGTCTGGAAAGACTTGAATATTGAGGAAAGTGGAGTTACCCCTTAATCACCATTGCTCCCAGATCTGCTCTGACCCGGAGTGGTAGCACCTGCCTGGGTTCCAGCTATGGGTTAAATAGTACATCACAAATAAGGTGCTGGCAGCAGGGCGCTTTTCGGTGCAATGTGGCAGATGAACCCAACAGGGTCAATGACACACCACCAGATGGCATGCAGAAGAGCCACTCAAATGGCCAATGGATGGCATCACTTGGCAAGTCAGTTGTCACTGCAGGGCATCTTCCATACATGTTAGGTCTGTTGTACTTTTCGTGCACCACTTGGCATCAGGTCTGGAGGTCCAGAGAGACAACACAATGGGGGCATGACATTGTTTGTCTTACCTTACTGTGCAAGGCACTTCATTAGGAGAGGAGAATAGGAAAGCCCTGTGGCAATGGAGTAAATGCAACGGCAGCAGGTCTGAGAAGCTGGATATTGCTAGCAGGAATTTTCCACACAGGTGGCTCGCATTTGATGGTCACAGCCTCACTGAAGCTCTGGGTAACAGTGGGCTGAGGCAGCATTGCAGGTGTCCAGGCAGCGCTATTTAGGGAGAGCACTGTCTGTCCTGGAAAGGGAAGCTCCTAGAAAAGGTGGGGTAAAGAAAGTTTACTCAGTCCTTACCTGGCTGGCTCACTGTGGTCAGCGGGTCTCCATAATAGCAGTAGAAAGATGAAGAATATGAAATTGATAGCTGGGATTTGGAATGTCCACACCATGTTGGACAATGATAAGAGGCCTGAGCGTAGAACAGCTCTGATCATGAAGGAACTAGATCGCTACAGCATTGACATTGCTGTACTTCAAGAGACGAGACTTGAAGGCCAAAGACAAGTGCAAGAGAGTGAATATACCTTTTTTGGAGTGGGAATATGGACAGATGAAAAAATGCAGGAGTTGCTTTTGCCATTTTGAAAAAAGATAGCTGTCAAACTGCCATCACTACCAGTGGAACTATCTGAGCGAATCATAAGTTTACATGTACCCATAAGGAATGATCACTACCTAAACTTGATTAATGTGTATGCACCTACCATGACCTATCCTGATGAAGAAAAAGAAGCCTTCTACCACAAATTAGCTGATGTAGTAGACAGGGTACCTCAAAAAGAGAAGCTTCTGCTCCTGGAAGATTTCAGTGCAAGAGTAGGAAATGATCACATGACAAATTAAGGTACTATTGAGAAATTTGGCAAGGGAAATAGGAATGCAAATGGTGAACTCATGCTCAACTTTTGTACTCAATGTGAACTATGCATCACTACTACCTACTTTCGCCAACCAGACAACAATTACTTCACCTGGTGCCACCCAAGATCTAAACACTTACATCTCCTTGATTATGTCATGACTCACAGATCCAACATGAAATAAATTCTGTCAACAAAGGTAAAGTGAGGAGCTGAATGCTCAACAGACCACTATATGGTCCAATCAAAGCTGAGACTCAGACTTGTATTTCCTAGATGCAAGAGAGCAGACTCCACAACAAATAAGAAACTAGACATAGACAAGTTGAAGAATAATGACACAGGGCAAACTCAAGATAGCAATTACAACTGCTCTACAAGAAAATACCCCAAATCAAGAAGACACAGAAAATGTTGAGGACATGTGGCAATGGCAGAAAGATACTGTATACACAACTGCAAGTGATTGATAAACTTGGACAACAGAAGAAAAGTACACCAGACTGGTTTCAAGAACAGGCTGATTCTGTCCAAGTTTGTTCAAAGAAAAACACAAAATTTATAACCTACATCTAAAGGAGAACTTCAACAGAAGCATGAAAGCTTTCAAAGATATTAAAGCAAAAGTACAATGAGAAATCAGAGCCATGAAAGACAGATGGTGGTGCAAGAAAGCTGAGTAATGACAGGAACTGGCAGACAGGAAGGACTACCATGGATTCGCTGGACTGAAGACTCTATGGACCAAGAAGCAATGCAGTGGCACCAGTGAAAAGTGCTGGAAGACATAAAAAGAAGGTGGAAAGAGCATTTCTCCAATCTCCTAAACCAGCAAGGGTCAGCCAATCCTGAGGCATGTCACTGGCTTGAGAGGAGACCAACAAGAGAAGATCTGTGTGTACCCATCACATCAGATGAGCTTGAGAAAGCACTCAAGGATACTAGATGTGGCAAAGCACCCGGCCAAGATGGCATTCCAGCTGATGTGTTGAAGCGAGGCTGCCCCAGCCTAACCCCTGCATTCTCAAAACTGTACAATGCATATTGGGAGAACATGTGTCTTCCCCAAGACTTCAAAGATACACTAATTGTGACCATCTACAAAAAGAAAGGAGGAAAGAGTGAATGTGGAAACCACCTTGGCATATCTCTGCTTTCCACTGCAGGCAAGATTCTGGCCAAGATAGTTCTAAACCGAATTAAAAATATCCCAGAAGATGTACTTCCAGAAAGTCAGTGCGGTTTCAAGGCTGGCAGAGCTACCTCAGATACGATCTTTACCCTGAGACAACTCCAAGAGAAAGCCATTGAGCAACATCAACCTCTGTACATGGTTTATGTAGACTTCTCAAAGGCCTTTGACACCATTGACCGAGACATGCTTTGGAAGATACTAGAAATGTATGGATGTCTGGAAAGACTGATACGGCTCATTAAGTGCTTCCATAAGAACATGTCTGGGAAGGTTTTGATTGGAGAAGACATTAGTGAAGCTTGTCTTGTCAATCATGGTGTCAAACAGGGATGCGTTCTTGCCCCGACATTGTTTATACTATGCCTTACAGAAGTCCTAGAGACTATGGGCACTAACTTAGACAAAGGAGTTTACATCAGGACTTGATCGGAAGGCAAGCTCTTCCGAGAAGAGAAGCGAAGCTCCATACTTATAAGAATATGGTCATGAATCAACCTGAATTTTGATGGCTTTTGCAACCACAGGATACCAGATCATAAGTGCAAGGCAATGTATCTAATAAGCACTTGATCACTGAACAAAGAATTTGTATCTTTATTTACATAAGATAGATGTGTTTTCATCCAGGGCTTATTTTTAATTTGTTTTTTAAAAAATAACATGGGATTATTTATGAACACATTTTACACTAATAGGGAGCTCTGCTTTTAGGCAGTGCCTAAATATATATATTAGTTTTGAATGTCCGGACTGTTTTGGTGTTGGAATATTATTGGTACAGCATTGGGTTTGAGTCTAATGTGAACTGAGTAGCCCAAGTGCTCAGCCTGTAGATTCCTTTCACAGCAACTGGGCTCAAAATGGTCCTTGCAAACAGCAGAATTTCTACCAAAGGAGAGTGTTTCTAATGTATGACCTGTTCCCAAGTTGTGTAGCCACTGTTTAGCAAGTCGTTTATGTTGCTTGGTTGTTGGCAATGGAACAGAGGAAAAAATGCTTTCCCTTATTATCACGTTTATTATTTTTGCAAACACAGGCTTTGCACTATGCCATTTTTCAACAATGTTTTGTACATCCAGCTACATCACGGTGTCAGGAACAGCGAGCCAAACAAGATACATGAAACCTATCAGCAATTTTATGTCATGCTGACCTTTGACACCGCCCACAAAAAGGCAGCATGACTGTGCCCTAAAGTGGAACTTCAGTGAAGGGGAATACAAAAGAATTTTAAAGTACTACTTGATGTGACACAGTATACAGGGTAGTCAAAATGCATTTGTACAAAATGTGTAATATTTCTAGCCTATGTTTATTTTTTTGCTGCAAGTACCCTTTAAAGTACTACACTTGTTCTTAGCTAGCTGCATTAGTTAGCTTGGAGAGAGTAGGTTTCCAGTGGAGACAAGTGCTTTTTGTATTTTTTGTGGGTTTTTTTTTTCCATGTCAGAAAAGCCCTTCTGTACATGTTTTTTATTTCATCATCTCATCTCATTATCTCTAGCCGCTTTATCCTGTTCTACAGGGTCGCAGGCAAGCTGGAGCCTATCCCAGCTG
>JAODKS010000011.1:35822480-35833543 GCA_028877415.1 Sciades dowii | reverse complement strand
GAACGTGAGGATCACATTTCTGAAAATTCAGAGTCTGACAGTGACTTTGAAGAAGAGGATGAGACGGAGCATCAGCCGGTCCCAAAACGAAGACGAGCAGGGAGATGATGGGTTGTATAGACTGACAATGGTTACTGTATGTGTTCAGCTTGTGTTGTGTAAACTGAACTGAACGGGTTAAATTTCTAATGAAATCCAAAGAAATAAAAATCAGTTGTGATGAAAAACCTTGCTTCATTTGTAAATTTGAAGATAAACATCTTTTTTCACTCATATCTTGACTGTAATTGATTTTCTTTTTGTAAAATTACATTTTATTAAAAAAACAAACAAAAAAAGAGTATCATTTTTTAAAAAATGAATGTAATCTAACAAAGGTAAAGGGCAAATATTAACCATATATGCTGTTTATATTGCTTGTAATTGGGATGAAGTAAACATTGGTTAAGTATTTAATGTAAAATTGTTTGATTGTGTTGAATTTAAAGCACCAGAATGCAGCAGGTCCACCAGACCCACGAACACTGGCTGAATAACAAAAATACAAACACCACACAAGGGTTAAATAGAATATAACCAAACTACAGTATTAAGGTAAAAACATCTCCCATTGATCACCCTTGAGTTTTTGTCAGTTCTTCTGGAAAACCCTGGAAAAGGTGAATTCCAGAGCATCTTTAGTTTGCCCTTATATGAAACCATTAAAGGTTCGATGAAGAACCCAGTGACAGCAGGAAGAAACCCTTTATGATGTTTAAACTCTTAAAGAAGAGTGTACACTCTTAGGCAACAAAAACGTTGAACTCTTAAGGGTTCTTTGATTTGTCCTTATAAGAAAATCCTTAAAATTTCTTTGGACAATCAGTAACAGATTTTTCCTTCCAGAGATGATTCCAATAAAACTCCTTCAGAAATCTTGAAGTAATTTTTTTTCCCATCGCACCGAGCCTGAAGGGTTCTTCTGTTCATCCCTTTGGGGGAACCCTTGACAGTTCTCTCAGAAGCTGAAGAGGTAGTAGTCTCTATTTGTAACATATCCATTACAGCACAGTGAAGTTCCTTTCTTCACATTTCCCAGTTTGTTAGACAGTTGGAGTCAGAGCGCAGGGCCAGTCATGATATAGTTCCCCTGGAGCAAAGATGGTTACGTTAAGATCCTTACTCAATGGCCCAACAGTGGCAGCTTGGCAGTGCTGGGGCTTGAACCCAGTAACCCAGAGCCTTAACCACTCTGGGCTGAGCCACCATCTGCTGAATCCCTTAAAGGCTGTATGCAGAATCATACATAAAACATCATTTTCAGAGAAGGTTCCTGTAGACACCAAGAATCCTCAATTATCCAAATGATGTTCTGATTGCTCAAAAGTCCTGATCATGCAAATGACACAGGAGATAATCAGCTGTATCCAGATGACTAATTTGATCCAATGGAGACCATGAAGCAGCAGATTCAGAACCAATGGATGTACAGTAGATCAGCCTGAGCAGTGATATCCAGCATCCATAAAGCAGAGAATGTCCAGGAACAGATACAGCTAATTAGAGTCTCAGAACATCTCATAATATTTCTCTCTGGGAAATCTCACTGTCTTCTCAGAACCTGAGGTCAGCTGTAAAGGCCAATGAGGTTAGAAAGTTTGAAAGCAGGCTGATGGAGCTTCCTCAGAAACCTCAGGAATGCTTGCCTGAGATTAAATAAATACATTTACTGGCTCAACACTGAACTCATAAACTCATCACCTCAATTTAACCTGAATTTAAGTATGTTTTTAATTGCCGTGACCCAAAACATTCAGCTTCGTCCCCAAATGAGCTCCTTAAGATTGTGATTGTATGTAATGTGTAATATTTCTCTGAAATACTCACACTTTGAGGCAGTTCATCTTTGCACATTCAAATACTTAATCCTCTAGCACACATCAGAAAGATCTTTGGCGAGATCAATCACAAAACATTACAGAGAATAAAACGATTAGTTGTGGAACTCATATTATTGCACAATTTGTTCAAATATTTACAATATAGTAAAAATTCACCATCTGATACAGAAAATCCAGTTTAGGTTTTAATTTTATCGGTTTTTCCTGTACTTACATTAATGGCATTTAGCAGACGCTCTTATCCAGAGCAACAAACAACATACCCAGAGCAGCCTGGGGAGTTAGGTGTCTTGCTCAAGGATATATCAGCCATTCCTGCTGGTTCAGGGAATCAAACCAGCAACCTTTTGGTCCCAAAGCTGCTTCTTTAACCATTAGGCCATGGCTTCATGGCCTTACTTAGGTTGCTTTATTTTGTGCATTATTTTATTGGTCATACTTTGGTCATCGCATCTTGTTTTAAATATGCTTTACATATAAATATTGCTTACTTATTTCATTTTGAAGTTGAAAAAAAATGACAAACAACCTAGCTTTGAAACTTCTAGCTACAAAAGCTAAACAAGATACTGCAAAAGCAACAGTATGGAACATCTCTTGTGAAACAAATCCTTTCAAACTTGCAGTTAATTCACACCAGATTTATATCAGATGTATCACATTTGTTAAATTGGATCCTACTCTACCAAATGTAATCTTTTTTTTTCAAATACAGTACTGTGCAAAAGTCTTAGGCATGTTATTTTATAGCACAAATTTGTTATAGTTTTTTCTTATTTTCTTTTATGATTTCTACATTATCAAGTCAGTTTAAAAACATTTAGATTCCAAACATTACTTTTACAGCACAAAATGAACTGTTCCAGAAAAATGTTTGTACATCAGTAAAGAAAGCAGGACATACCAGAAGGGCACTCGGTAGAGTGGATACCTCCACCAAGCCACGGATTTGCATCAAAAGTGAACCAATTGTTCCTTGGCCCCTGGCCCACGGAAAAAAAAAAAACATGGATACACACATATACACACACATATATATCCGGATTTGCGTCAAAATCTAAACAATTGTTCCTTGGCCCATGGCCCACCTTTCCACCAAATTTCATCAAAATCAATTCACTACTTTTTGAGTCACGTTGGGAATGGCCAAAGAAATTCTCGATCCATATTCGGATTTGCATCAAAATCTAATCAATTGTTCCTTGGCCCATGACTCACCTTTCCACCAAATTTCATCAAAATCTGTTCACTACTTTCTGAGTTATGTCGGGAACAGTCAAACAAACAGAGGTGCAAGCATAACCTCCTCCAACAAAGTTGGCAGAAGTAATATACCTTGTTGCTGAAACTACAGTCAGAACTGCTGTTACAGAAAATTAATCAACACATTCTGACCAATCAGAATTGAGCATTTGACAGCACCGTGATGTAAAATACTTTAAAACGACAGCCACGTACTGTATATTGTAAGGAAGATTGGAATGTCGTGGGTTGTCTGAGGGTGTGGTATTTGGTGAGGGAACCAAAGGGGGGTGGGTGTTTCCTCTAAAAGCCACTGATGACTGCAGGCATGGAAAAGATATACAGTATTGTTGACTTAAAGGAAGCAGAGCCCGGTCCGTCCACATCTGGATCCACAAAAGAGAAGGTAGTAAAAATGTTATGGCACATAACTGGAGATAAATGGAGTGAAGTGTTAAGGGCGGAAAAGGATTATAAAATGTTGACAGCCTCTATCATCTCAGTGCGGTGTTACAGAAATGCTGAACTGCTGTAACGACAGTACGTACGGCGTTATCGCTGAACATAATGGAAATGCGGGGTCAGAAATAAACAGCACACAAAGCAGTTATCAAATTATAATCAGTGCTCAGACACAAAAATGTGTGTGTATATTAACAGGTGCTGACTGGAGACACGATGAACTCAAACATTCTTTAGTGTTAAAAGGTCTGCGATATCACACACACTATTTCCATGTTCAATCTAATCTGGAGTGCCTCTAGGGGACTGGAACAAGATTTAATAAAGCTGAATGTGGCAGCTTAGTCAGCCAAACAGTTGCACTGAGGCAGAACACACACATACTCACATATACATACAAAGTGAGAAAATGGAAAAACGGATCATTTGAGCACGGTGTGCAGTATATGATAAGTTATTCTCTAAACCATAGCGCTCAATTCTGATTGGTCAGAAGCTTTGATTCAGTCTCCAAGGCAAATCAGGTTCATATTAATATGATATTTCTCATACAATATTATTTCTATATGGTAAATGCGCCACATAAACAGATTTCAGTGTTTTGAGTTTAAAGCGTCTGTCAACAGGAACTAACTTGTCTCATGGATGTTCCATATCATTAAATGTACATAACTACGAATGGATTAAAATAATACAATGTCATTCTTTGATAAATAATTGGGATCATTGGCAAACTGGTGTAGTATAAGAGGAATACAGCATTTCAGACTGTTCTTAATGCAAAATAATCACCTCCAGAATGGTAATCAAGCGCGTGCCCGTAAAACAAATTTTCTCCTCTTTTGTGCCGTCACATTTCTCCCTGAGTACTTATTACATTTAACATTGAATAAGCATTCAAATAACGTCTGCGGTCAAGCCCGCTCCAATAAACCACCATCTGTGCCGGCTTTTTATTTTGTCCGACAAAAAGTGCAATTCCAGCACAAATCAAATCAGCGGTGATCTGTGACCAATCAGTGTGCATGCTAACATCAAGTGCTATGAGTATTAAAGAAACGTTTTTCAACACCACACATGAATGTGAATCAGGTCATGCACCAATGATGGAAGAAGCAATGATAATGAATAACAAGTGGAAAGTGATGCTACCTCATAGCTCCAGGGATTCTGGTTCAATCCTGATCACTATCTTTACAGTATGCCCCGAGGTCTGAATGAGTGTGTGAATGCGAGTGTATGGGCTGACATTTATTCTTATTATTATCATCCAGAGTTTATTCCCACCTCACACTCAGAGATCACATGACAGGCTCCATATTCATCATGACCCTGACCAGGATAAAGAAGGAGAACAACTTTATTCATCACACATACACTTGTAAAATTCCTTTCTGCATTTAACCTATCAGTAAACACACACATACCCAGAGCAGGGGATAGCCATGATAACAGCACCCAGGGAGCAGTTGGGGGGGGTCAAGGGCACCTCAGCCTAAGGCCACCCCATGTTAACCTAACTGCATGTCTTTGGGGGAAACCGGATTACCCAGAGGAAACCCACACAGATACAGGGAGAACATGCAAACTCCACACAGAAAGGCCTCTGTCAGCCATTGGGCTCAAACCCAGAACGTTCTTGCTGTGAGGTGACAGTGCTAACCACTACACCACTGAGCCACCCAAGTGCTGACTGACAATAGTTTCTCGAGGGTCAATTCAAATCAAAGTCCTTCCCATGACACAAGGCCCATCAGGCAGTGCCGATCTCTGTTTCTATAGCTCTCAGCCTCTCACCGATTACATAGCTAGGGTTAGAGTGGGGGGGCTGGTCCTCAGGTAACCATCAGAGTTTGACTCCCTGCCCATATCTGTATTGCAGTATGCCTCGCCAGATGACAGTAGGTCCCATTTTTATGAAGGTCTTTGGTATGACCTAACCGCAAGCAGAACTCATGATCTTCCGGTCAAGAAGCGGACACGCTAACACTCGGCCAACTCCCGGTTTCTAGGGTCAATTGGACAGTTGTGAATGGTCCTAGCTTTCTAAACTTGGAAAGTCTTCTCAAAGGAAAATAAATTATTATACAGTTCAATATAGCCCTTGAAAAGATTCCCCAAGGGGTTTTCACAGAACCTTAGGATGGTAGCTGGAGGAAAGTGAAAAAGTACCCGAAAACCTCAGTACTAAGAACTCAGTACACTCTATCTACAGGTTTCTCCAGGAAATCTGAAGTAGCTGACTAAGAAAAGGAGTAGACAGCGCTGGAATTTGTAGTGCCAAATGTGCACTAATGCTAGGGGGGTCTGGGGGCATGCCCCCCCCAGAATATTTTTAAATTTGCATGCCTTCTGGCAGATTCTGGTGCATTTTCTGCTAATAAATCATGGACAATTTCCCTGTAAAATACTTGCAAAATATGTATGAAATTTCCCTGCAGATGTATGTATGCTTGGCTTTCTCAGTTAACCTCTGTAATACGCTGCCTGGCTCTGTAACATGACTACATGCGCTATGTCTTGTGAGACCCAAATCGAAGACAATTTTGTGGTGAAATAATTGGATTTACAGCAAATTATGGGCAACAGAGACAATATAAAGTGCTTGAACATTGAAAGGCAAGTTTTGTTTTGTTTTTTTTCCTGGGATCGAGTAGCCGGTACAGACTGTCTGTGTAGGCAGAGAAAACCACCAGTCGCTGGTGCTTGTGGACATCTCTGTATCTATCCATCTATTTATTTATTTGAAAGCTTGCCAGAAAAGGCATCTATTTGAGACTAGATCCCACTGGAAATGGGATCCAATAGAACACAACAATAAAGTTGTTCAAGTGTGGTGTAGGCAAAAGCAAACAAACAAATAAATACGATATTCATTAACATGAGTGTGCGATGTTCTTTCCAAACTTCCTGGTCAGGGTCATGTTGGTTGAAATGATATTTTGGGAAATACAACCAACTCTGTTCATTAGAAAAGAAACAGCTGGTATAAACAAAGCAACAAACAAAAATTTACATTGCAAGTAGGATTTTAAAAATAAATAAAATAAATAAATCAACACACATCTGTAGTGGAGGCCAATTTTGAACTTGAGTAATGTAGCTGAGGTTGAGGAACTGTCAGAGCCAGAATTTCTAAATCCCCAAAGCTGACACTGCTGACATTTGTACACTTCTCTGGATTTTCTGGACCATTCCTTTGGATGATGGATGGATGGATAACAAACTTCAGGTTTAGGCCACACCAACTACGTACTTTGGATTTCAGTTCGAATACATATCTAGCGTCATTGCAAAAGGTTAAATCTTTTGTAATTTGGAGAATTTTTGAAATAGGGTGGCACAGTAGTTAGCACTGTTGCCTCACAGCAAGAAGGTTCTGGGTTCGAGCCCAGTGGCCGAAAAGGGCCTTTTTGTATGGAGTTTGCATGTTCTCCCCGTGTCTGTGTGGGTTTCCTCTGGGTGCTCTGGTTTTCCACATAGTCCAAAAGACATGCAGGCTAGACTAATTGGTGGCTCTAAATTGACTGTAGATGTGAATGGTTGTTTGTCTCTATGTGTCAGCCCTGCAATGATCTGGTGACTTGTCCAGGGTGTACCCCACCTTTCACCCATAGTCAGCTAGGATAGGCTCCAGCTTGTCTGCAACCCTGCACAGGATAAGTGGTTACTTAGTATTTAAATATTATAAACAGGTCAGTAGTGGGTGATTCTGTCCAATCTGGCAATCCTGAACAGGTTTTCTTATATTGTTTGTGCATGTTGGTAACCAATATTCTCATTATAAGTGAACTCATTCGCAAAGTGCGATATTATGATACAGCCTTGTGCTTAACTTAAAAAAAAAAAAAATAATAATAAATAAATAAATAAATAAATAAAAATTATAAGGAATTTCAGTCACAACAGAAATGCATTCAACCTGCTCTTGGTACAGAAAGGATTCATCTCCCTGTCAATCAAAGTGACACTAGACAAGCGTGAGTATGTGCAAACTCCTGAATATGTTAAAGGGCAGGTTGTGGTCTTCTTCATGCATGATTGTCTGTCCTGTGCTGTCGCAGGAGTAGCAGTTATGCCTCAGATCATGTGCTAGCCTTCTCACTTCCAGGTGGAAGGCTCAGCTAATGGACCGGTATTGGCACTGGCTAGATTGGAAGTAGACATGGTGAACCACCACATGGAAATGGTTTTCCAACCATTATGATTTTCCCTGATGATCCGATACAGTATATTCATAAGAAATAACTGTGAAGATATTTTAGTGTATCTTTCTGTAAAGAAACAATTGAACGAGAGTGTAACAATGTTGTTTTACTTTGCATACTTGCACAGAGCTAGAGAACTTGGGACAGATTATCTGTAGTTGCTTGCTTCTGTTTCTAGTCGATCACAGAGAAAAAATGCATAAGCCTTTAATACGTATTTACATATTAATCTCAATGTAAATTGGGTATGAAATGTGCATCCTGATCGGCTCATGCAATACATGCTCTGATCTGACAGATATTCTTGTGCTCTGGTAGTGTGATGGTCCAATCCTTTCTGAAAGCGAGAGTGGCAGGGGCAGTTGGGAACGGGAAGGTGCGGTCTTGGGTGTGTGTTCCAGCCTGTGGTTCCTCCTGAGTCGTGGTGGCACTCAGACAACGACAACAACAAACACTGCCATCCACCAAACCACTGATTGACTGAGGTCTCTGCCACTTTCTCTCAGTGTTTTAGTGACACACACTTTCTCTAATGGGCATTAGCACCATAATTTGGGGCGTGCAAAAAATTGGATTAAGATAATGATTTTTGAAACGTGCAATAAAAATAAGAAAAGAAATAACAGCTGTGTGAATTGTTCTTCCTGGTTACAAAGGTAGTTCTGGGGAGGGGCCCTGTGACATCAAGCCTGGCCACCTTTTGCCCCCCTTAATGTGGCATGAGTCAACTCTGAAATCATTGGGCCTCGTGCAAGAACATTTACAGATTCTTATCTTAAATTCCTCTTTTTTCTCTCCCCCCAATACAGTGGTTTCCTATAAGTGTCAGATTCAGCAAACACTCCTAACTTCAGATACTTGTGTAAATATCTCTGCGTAAACATGATGAATGCCACCATCCATAACTCAGCATGTGTTCATGAGAATTATAAATTAGCATAATTAACACCCCAATAATACCATATGGGGCAGGACAAGTAGCCTTATATGTCAGGAAGGGTTCATTCATGAAAATGGCATCAAAGACATGTTGATGACATGTCAAAGACAAGACAAACAGCATAAAAAGAACTTTACACGTTTGGAGATTGAAGTCCTGCTTTCGGAGATCCAATTAACCTTAAATTATTGTACTGTGTTACTGTAGCATCAATAGCCTATTTAAGTTAATGATGTTATCATTAGTCTATATGAATACATTTAGAATATTATAGTCAAACAGGATGTCAACATACTGTATATTTATGAAGTACACTGTAGGAGTCCATTTCTGTCCTCCCCTTAGGGCTGTCCTATTGTACCCCCTAGGGTTCATTATTGGACCTATAGGTAACTAAATGTACCCTTTTAGGGCCAAAAGAGTACATGCATGTTCCTAAACAGTACATAAAGGGCACAAATAAGTACCTTAGAGGGTACTGCCCCAGTGACAAGCCATTGTACCCCTAAAGGGGCCAAGGGGAAGCCATGGCCTAGAGGTTAGAAAAGCAGTTTTAGGACCAGAAAGTGACTGGTTTGATTCCCTGGACCAGCAGGAATGTCTGAATTGCTCTTGATCAAGTCGGCTAACCCCTAACTGCTCCCAAGCCACACTGGGTATATTGTATGTTGCTTTGGATAAGGGTGTCTTCTAAATGCCAGTAAAATAAAGGTACTTTATTTTCTGAGAGTGTATATAAGATTTTCAAACTCAAATTTGCCTCAAAGTAATGAAAAATACAATCTATTGTATCTTTGTGTCCTATTTTTGCTGACAGGCTCAGGAAATCTCCATGATTGGCCATTTGCAATGCCAGTCAAATGGCCTCTCCTTGGAAAAGGAGGTGGTTCTTGGTCATGTTTAGTGATGAGAAGTAACAGAATCAGCGATGGACAAAAATTTGAAAAATTAAATGAATGAAATGTTTCACTGACAAAAACAAGGCCATACTGTACCAATGGCATAAACCTTATACTCCTCCATCCTCAAGTCCATTAGTAACTGATGGATATATAGTTAAACATGAATGTGGAGAAAGTACTCGCCTGGGTAAGAGAGATATTGAGAGAGAAAGAGAGAGAGAGAGAAGCCCATGTTTCCTTGTTCCTTGCTGGATTCCTATAAAGAGAAATCAATGTGATTTGTATGTTTTGATGAGGCCTTCACTAAACAGCCTTGGCAAAGGAGGCCCTCTCTATTCATCCTGAAATTTTGTGAGCTGCACATCCGTGGGCCTCACATTCGTCACGGCTTCTCACGAAAAAAAAAAACCCTTTGCAAAAAAAATACCCATTCACTTAATGTGTGTTTACTGAAATGACACCATCAGCTCAGTTTGTGCCACTAATAACACCACCAATGAAATGCAACGATGTAAGAAAGACAAACATTTTACCATCTATTTGATTGGTTTGGTTTGTGAAGCGCCATCACTAACAAGCTGCAAGAACAAACAGGGCAGCATCTATTATCTTTCAAAAACCTTTAGAGGAAAGACAAAGCAGCCAGAGATCCTTTTATCGCCCGCACTCTGTTAATTTGCCACATTAATAGGAGGGGTCAGGAGGTTCACAATCTTCCCACGCCTCAATTCTCGAGACTCCAGCGAGCTGCCATTCGAGTACAAATGAAATAATACAACAACAAAAAAAAAAATACTGCACTTTAGAATTTTGTCATCAAGCCCAGTTAAACTGTAGACAAACTGTGTTAATGAAAGGTGAGGCTGTAATGTTAAATGTCAGGAGATTTGACACAAATACATCCAGTCTACAATGTAATCAGAGGGGAATCCCCAGCCTGCAGAGCTTGTGTGCATCATACCGCATTATCGTGGGAGGACGATAAGTGTTTAGTCTGAGAACAGATCAAGGCTTGTTTAATGCTTCCTCAAAAACTGCTGGAAAGTTGTAAGTTGAGTTCTGTCTCGCTTCAGTCATATGCGTTGCATGCCAGGGACACAGTAATGGACAAAATTCAGCCTCATTCCACTGTAATAAAAACCTAATAGGTGGCTGTGAGAAATAGGGCAATGGTAATGGGACAGTTTTCTACTAACGGAAACCCTGCCATGTGACATTCAACTCCCATGAATCTAAACTGTCTCATCAGGCAATGGTAGTTCTGTTAGAGGGCCAGTTACATTACATTTCAGCATTTTGTTTTTAAAATGTTCAGCCATTGTACTCGAGACAATGTTCAAAATCATTTAAAGGTAGACTGCCTTTCAGATTTTCCAAGTTGAGGTCATAAAAAGAATTTTCCCTGACACCCAATTATTTTTGTTTAGTG
>JAODKS010000011.1:34344730-34355449 GCA_028877415.1 Sciades dowii | reverse complement strand
TTACAGGTAAAGGTTACAGCCGATGGATTGAGCTGTGGTCAAATTTTATTTTATTTTTTTAATGCCTAGGGTAGAAGTGTGTGTGTGTGTGTTCTGTTAAGCTGTATGATGCAATGCAGGAGTAAATCTTACTCATGGCTTTTTTTTCTTCTTCTTTCCTTCTTCCAGAGGACGTCACCCCAATTCCATCAGACAGCACCCGCAGAAAGGGAGGTCGCCGTGGGCGTCGTCTGTAAACTGTTATGGATTTTCTTTTTTTTTTCGGAATAAAAAGTCAAATCGTACTTTTCGACTCGTCTCTTATGTTCAAGCGTTCAGTTAACGAGGGATCCTCGTTCTTGGTGCCACACTCGAGCTACGATTTTTAGGCCTTTTTACCCTTCTACAAATATTTAAGTGAAATTTACATGGACTGTGTAACATATTACGGCATAAGGTTATTCAGTATAAACATCAATGCACATTTCCTCTGTGCTAGATGTATTTTTTCACTCACTGCTCATCCACAGTTTTAACATTAAGTGCTGTTTGGTCAGAAATGGGTTATTACGTGAATACATATACGGAACAGGGATTAGTGAGGTACATTTATGCCTGTTTTGAGACTTTTACTTCCTCTTGCTTTGTTGCTACTTCTTCATTATTCTGACCACTGGAGGAATAATTTTGCTTTTGACATGGCCCATGCTAATGTATGTGGCTCGAGAGCAATTTCTAGAAAATGCTGGATGTTTGTAAAATTGGTGCCCTTGCCTGACTGGTTTGATGGCGCATGAGGAATGCCAACACGTCCTTATATAAACCATTTCCTGGTTAAGTGTGAAGTCGAACGAAAATAAAACATTGAATGAACTCTGAAAGGCAAGTAAATAAGAGAAAACAAAGTTGGAGTAGTCAAATCAGTACTCTAAATTGAAACACTAGAGAATTTATAAGGTTTTTTTTTTTTAAGTTTTGCTTGTGTTTTAAAAAGTTGCACTTGTGCATTTTGGTCTGTTTCACACTAATGAGATTTAGTGTGCAGTATTTGTGCAGACAAGGAACTGATTTGGCCTCAACCATATAATCATAGAGGAAAAAATAAAAGTACAAAACTACCTTTTTCTTGTATATATCTTTTGCAACTTGTATACCGTGTATAACACATGGCCAAAAGTATGTGAACACCCAAGTATCACTTTATTTTGGGTTCCCCCCCTCCTCCTCTCTATACATCCCATTCCAGATGTAGTCTCTCCTTTGCTGTTATGAGCTCCACTCTTCTCGGAAGCCTTTCCATTAGATTTTGGGGCTTGCTGTGGGGATTTGTTTGTTCAGCCACAGATACTGGGTGGAGCTCTGGGGTGCAGTCAGTGCTCCAATTCCATTACACGACATGAAAATTTCTAGCTAAAAGAAAATGAAGCCACAAAAGATGTACTCTTTTGAGTTCACTACCCCAGAAACAAAAAAAAAAGGTACTTTTTAGTACCCTTTTGTTTCCCTTCAGCGTGTACAGTTCCCAACCCTGCTCCTGGAGTACCCCCTGTCCTGCACACGGATTGATTTAACTAATCAGCCAGCATTTCAGCAGTTGAAGTGTCTATGTTAGAGTAGGGAAAACAACAACGGGTTCTCCAGATACTCGATTCTGATTGGTCAATTACGGCATTCTATGTCTGTTTAGGATAAATACACAGGTGATGATAAATCACATGCACTGATTATTGAGAAATAGTCCGACCTTCTCAATAATCACCTCGAGCGACTCGGCAAAATAGTGGCCAATCGCTTGGTCACCGTAAGTGAGGACGAATTACAAAGGATGAAAGAAAATGCTGTTCCTAAAAGCACTAAAGATGCTATGAAGTTTGGTCTAAAACTATTCAAAGGTAAAGTGGGATTGGGATTTATTTTATCAATTTCAAAACAATATATTTTATGTGAGTCGGCATAGATGAGTGACAAGTCTGTGCCGAGCCGTTATTACGTTTGCATGCTGCTTTTGAAGTTTGAAATTTTTTTAAATAAAATTTTAATAAATATTTCAAAAAAATTTATCCACCCGGACAGACAGTAATGCACGTTGAAGCGTATATACTGTTTAATCATGTTATAGGATATTTCAGACCGTGCTTGGATATACAGTATCACGAACAGACGCTTTAAAATATCGTCAACACCCTTTTCAGTTCATGAATGTTTTGTGCTACGAGTCATAATAAAGTTATAACAGACTAAACTAACCGACGTAATAATAACTTACTATGAGTCGTTTTGGCGTCTCGCCTTTTCTCTACACCGCCGCGCTCCGTCATTAGCCGTAAATGTTAAACGTATCGACTCACCCCTCTTGTGCGAGGTCTTGAACAGGTGTGGGGAGGGTTTGAAGGCCACTCCGGAGAGCTTGGCGCCGGTGCTGCCCAGACGTGAGCGCCCCTGAGGGCTGCCGTTCTGTTCCAGCCTGGCGATCTTGGCTGGAGGGCCTTTGGCGTCGCTCAAGCCACCCACCAGCTCGCAGTTCTCCTTCCCCAGGCACGCCTCGCTGAGATGGTCCATCATGACTCAGCTCCACTGCTCACAGTCACCTGGGAATGGAAGGAGAGCGCCGGAGCATCAGTGAGGGGTCCGGTGTATGGTATCGTCTCAATTCTGATCATTCACGATTCCATAAGAACAGGACGTGAACAATGCTGCAGATTTGGTCACGTTAAGGGTGCGTGTCAATGTTTATGATACACAATCACCTTGATATGCACCTATCGAGATTTTTGGGGTTTTAAATTATAGGTTAAGGTGATAGATAATTAAGGAAGATCAGTGGATTACTTTCGAGAAAAAAAGCCGAGAACGGCGAAACAGTCGAACTTGCAGACGCACTGATCGTATTCACCTCACTCGAAAAAGCGGACTTTATTCACGCTTTCCGCTAATGATATGAAACCGACGCTCGTGTCTGGTCTGATACTGAATATACAACATCTTGAGCTTGGGGCCAAATATTAAAAAGCAATTTCTTAAATACATATACGGTGAAATCAATACGGCTATTTTATAGAAATGATAATGAAAGTCTCTGTAAAGGCCCATTTTATTAAAGCGTACTGAAAGGCCGTATCGTATCGTATGGCTGTTTCACTCTGTTCTTCCTGTCTGCTTTGGCTGGACATAAGTGAAACCAAATATTTAAAAAATAAATAAATAGAAAGTTCCTGCTTTAGATTTGGAGTCGGATCGGAGCAGGATCTATAGCGGCATTCCTATATGAGATAGGAGTCGTAAATCTTGTATTTTGGGTACGGATGGATGAAAAAAAAGGCTATATCTATACATATACATGATAAGGAAAGATTTGTGCAAATCCATGTATATATATTCAATATTTATAGATAGATCTAATATATTCTACACTCCAGCATGACAGCTGTATCTATCTATATACAGTACAAACTTCATAAATTTTTACTTTATAACTTGTACATAAATCGACTCAATACAAAAAAAGCCCACACAAAAGCATTCATTTTCCAGTGCAAAATGAAACATGACAGAAAAACCTTGCATCTCAGTAAAGAAAGCGGCATGTGACGCTTTAAAGAGACGCTTTTCAGACATAATACAGGCTGCTGCATGAATAAGAAGAAAGTGTGACAGTCAAAGTCTCCAGAAGATCAGCGGCTGCTTCTGGAAGATGCTCAGTACAAACTTCCAGCTCATTTCCTTTCATAAATCTGCACTCATTGTACCTGAGACTAATATTTATTTAAAGCAAAGTGTCGTCACGTCAAATATCGACTTTGTTACGTTCATTAATTACTGGCTGCTTCTTTTTGTACTGTATTTCTTTTTTTAAATATAGAAACATTTCATTATTTTTGGAAGGTATGTTTGCTCAACAGCATTTCCTGGCATGTGTCTAAGACCTTCGTGCACTCCTGTGTATATATATATGTGTGTGTGTGTGTGTGTGTATTTATATAAAAGACCAATTTGTGAGTACATTTGTGACCTGATCTGTACTAATGAATCTTCATCGCTCTACAAAATGACACATTTATTCCCTCAGACAGACGCATCAAACACCTTAACACACAGAAGACACCTTTCCTGAAGAAGAAGAGGAGGAACTCTCTGATCCTTGCTAACATTTCGTGACATCTATGATGCTTCTTGCTCTTCATCTTGGTTTTTAGAGCATGTATTATGTATGACCATCCCGCTGCTGCTGAATCCCATACGGAGACAGCCAACACGACGTTTTTTTTTTTTTTCTTGGTGTGTGTGTGTGTGTGTGTGTGTATGCAAACGCATTCATTTGATGAAGCTTTCACTCGTCTGTGCAGCAGAGCTGTTCTCTGAGCACTGCGCAAAGCATGAGGAAGGAAACTCAAGAAACAGGGGGGAGATCAGTAAGTATTTTTAGGACATCTAACATAAACATATTTACTCTCTCTCTCTCTGTCTCTCTCTCTGTCTCTCAAGTATTTGTTTTTCTTATGAACACCTACAGCATGAAGCATGAAGTCAGCGTCAACTTTTTTTCTTATTAAATAACCACATTACAAGACGCACTTCTAATCAGAGATACGCCTTCAAAGAGCACCTTTCGAGCAAAACCACCTTGCCTCACCTCACAATAAAGAAAAAAAAAACAAACAAACAACAACAAGCTCGAGCTAAACATTACAGCTCTATATATTAAAGCCATAAATTCCAGTGAGTTTGTGTGGAATAAGGTGCACGACTGCGTTATTAATAACCTACTTTCGGTTTAAAAATACTAATACTAATAATAGTCAAATACAAAACGGTGCACACTTGTACAGGTGTGTGTAAATAAATTGCACGAGCTACGGGGTATGAATAACACTATATCATTCTAATCTATAGAAATGAATGGATTCCTCAGTTTGTGTGTGTGTCAGCTGTTTGGTTCAGTTTGCTTTAAATATGCAAAATGGTAATTTATAAACTAACACAAGACATCAAGTGTGTAACAGATCAAAACAGTGCATGCACCAAACTTGTTCTGAAGTTTGCAAAAGTGCAACATGGTGCTTTAATTAAAGGGAAAAAAAAAAACAGTAAACAAGCCTCCAGAGCAGCTGGTTACTTGTTACTGGTTTGAAAGTGTGCACAAGAGATTAAAACACACCTGAAGTCACCACGTCCGAACTGGAAAGCTCATAAAGGGACTGGAGTTTGGGGAGTCCGAGGAAAACTTTACACCTTCCTTCCTTCCTTCCTTCTTTCCTTCCTCCGTGCCAGTGCGAGAATTAGGCTACTAATGAATGATCAATCCGCTTTGCACGAGCGCGCATGTCGGAAGAGGTTTATAATACATAAACAAACAAACAAACAAACAAACAAACAAAAGCAAAACAGGAAGGAAGGAAGGAAGGAAGTGAAGGTGATGGAAGAAGAGAGTGATGGTGAATGATGTGCAGAAAGCGCGAGCGGCTCGAGCTCCTGTGCTGCACGAGTTCACGCGAGTTTTACAGGCTGCTCGTGCCGGTGCAGCGCGTGCTGATGGCAAACAACCGAGCGAGAGAACGACCGCGGAAACGGACTGAACGCGGAGGGCATGGCGGCTCACCGAGGCGCAGAGAACCGGGAGAGCAGCGGCGGAGGAGCGGCACGGAACAGCGGGCGGCGCTTCTCTTCTCTTCTCTTCTTTTCTCTTCTCTTCTCCTCTTCTGGCTGGAAAGCAACGAAGCGGATAAAAACCGGACACGCTTCTATCTATCTATCTATCTATCTATCTCTCTCGCGCGCACACTCTCTCTCTCTCCCCTCTCTCTCTCTCTCTCTCCCCTCTCTGTGTGTGTGTGTCTTTTTCATCCGACACCGCGGCGCGTGCGTGTGCGCGTGTGCGCATGTGTGTGTGCGCGTGCGAACCCTATATATATATATATATATGTGTGTGTGTGTGTGTGTGTGTGTGTGCGCGCGCGTTCGCTCAGATACACTTGCGATTCACTTTCCGGCGTCGAATGAAGGAAGGCGCGCGCTACAGACGCATGACAGCTTCCCCTTTTTTCTTTTTCTTCTTTTATTTTTTTCTTTTTTTTTTTTTTCCCGCGAGCTCCCCCCTTCTCTCTCTCTCTCTCTCTCTCTCTCTCTCTATTAAACCCCTGAGTTGCATTGACTCATCACTCCCCCCTTCGCCCAGTGCTGCACGCGCTGCTCTTCCTCATGGCAGAAAGAAAATACCCCCCCATCCTCTCCTCCTCTCCTCTCCTCTCCTTTCCTCCTCCTCTCCCCTCACACACACACACACACACACACACTCTCACCATCATCATCATCATCATCATCACTACTACTACCCTCCATAACATTCACACACACACACACACACACCTCACACACTCCTCCTCCTCCTCCTCCTCCTCCCTTCTTCTCTGCCCCTTTGACAAAAACGGTCCGGTTTGAGAAGGGATTATTTCGCAGCCCTGGGGTAAGGGCTGACTATAGGCGGGAAAAAAAAAAAAGTTAATAATAATAATAATAATAAAGAAGAAGAAGAAGAAGGAGGAGCAGGTGAGAGATTTCCGGCCGCGCGCGCGCAGGAATTCTTTCTAATCGGCCTTGATGCGCGCGCGCGCGCGCGCAAGGCGGCCCGGTCGATTATTACTGGAACCCTCGTGCACGCGCCCCCGAGTTATGCACATCATTCATGCATGCACACATGCACGCTCTCTCACGCGCACGCGCGCGCGCCCCCGAGTGATAATTGGCTGGACCGCATTCGGACCGAATAAACAAACTATAATAAAATAAATGCAGGTAAATATCTTCACGCACAAATAAACGACGGGTGCACTGGCGCTATCGGTGCTGCCCGCCCGGGTCTTTTTTTTTGCTCCAGACCGACTGCAGCCTCCTGCCTTCACTTCTTCCACCGGATCCCATCACATGAAGCTAATGACCTATTGTTTGGAGCAGCTGCTGATTTTAATCTCCATGCAGCAGCCGCTTGTGTGGTGTTTACTTTTAATTCTGATAAGTTGATGGCCGGAGCACCAACAGGACTTTATGTGCAAATCCGAACCAGATCTGATGATCATCACGTTTTTTTTTTTTTTGCATGGGAACACTTCCTTATGCAAAAGAGAGAGAGAGAGAGAGAGAGAGAGAGAGAGAGAGGTGACACAACATGATTCAAGATTCATATCTTCAGCTGAGACTTTATTTATGAATGCATGACGTCATAGAAGTGTTTTTACTCCTAAATGCTGTAAAGATGCATTGAAATGAATGTTAGAAATGAAATGTTTCACCATTTCAGAAATTATAAGAGAACCAAAGTAGATATATGAGTACACTTTGCTTTAAAATCAATGAGTCTCAGGTACAGCTGGAAGTTTGTACTGAGCATCTTCCAGAAGCAGCTGCTGATCTTCTGGATACTTTGACTGTCACGCTTTCTTGTTCTCCATGCAGCAGCCTGTATTGTGTCTCAAAAGTGTCACTTTAAAGTGTCATGTCATGCTTTCTTTACTGGCATGCGACGTTTTTCTCTAATATTTATGTTTGCACTGGAAAACTTTTAGTATTGAGTTAATACAAAATACAAATCGCTAACAAAGTTTATGGTAAAACGCACAGGTTCAGTTCCTCAATATGACTTTTGCTGTAATGGGAGTGCAATTAATCATCATGCATTAAGGATGCATCAATGTGCATTTCGCTTGTGAGGTTGTATCACAAGCAAGTTTGTTGTCCAGAGAGAATAATTCATCAACCTTATGCTAGTTTTTAATTTTGTTAATTTTTAAAGAGGAACCAGTGTGCATATAAATGTGCATATATACTGGAAAGAGAGAGAGAGAGAGAGAGAGAGAGAGGCAGCTGGGTTGATGTGCAGTTGCTGTAATATGCAAACTGGCGAGGCAGGAAACTTGTAGGTTTGTGCTTATGCCGTGCTGATATTCTGCAAAAGCTGGTCAGTTTCTTATGAAATTGCAATTGCAAACCGCAGCACTGGTGTGAGATGTGAAGTGCAACATGACAAACACTGAAGAGCAGCTCACGCCTGGCCTGCATGATGTAACAATTCTGGGCCTCTCTCTCTCTCTCTCTCTCTCTCTCTCTCACTCACTCACTCTCTCTCTCTCTCACACACACACACACATACTTGACCTTTTTCTCTGCTGAAAATAAGAGGCCTTTCCGGTGCTGACAAATTTGCACGAAGCTCACACTTGCTCTCTGGGGATGCCAGAGCTCTTGTAAAGACCGCCGCGTGGGTGGGTGGATGGGTGTTCAGAAGAATGTGTGTGTGTGTGTGTGTGTGTGTGTGTGTAGTAGCAGCAACAACCCAACTAGGTGACAGTGTAAACAGTCAGAGCCACTCAGGCTACCAGGCCACACTGAAACCAGGCCCACAAGAGCCCAAGCACAGGAACATAACAATCACCAGCCAACCTTTCAAACGTCTCATTTTCCTTCGGAGCAAAACTGACTCCGCTCGCTCAGGTTCGATTCGGCATCTTCATGCAGCTCTTTTTCTCCAAGCTGTCATTCTGATTTGCTCGGACGTGATGAGTGATGTGTGATGAGTAACTCGATGGAAAGGCTTGCTACACGTTTGCTCCTGCAAATGTGTGCATTAAGCACATTTTATATGTTTTCTATACAATTGTGTGGGTTGGTTTTTGTTTTGTTTTTTTGTTTTTTTTTTCCTTTAGAACCAAATGCATGCGAGATGCAACAAGAAAAGAGTGAGAGAAGATCAATCATGTTTTGCGAAATAGCTTTCTTTAGTAGAAAGGTGTGCATAAAACGCTTAGTCATAAAGCGTTTTGCGTGGATAATAATAAAATTTTCCAGGAAGATTTTTTTTTTTCCAGAAGTTGTGATGCTTATAATATTGTTTTGGGTGACAGACTTTGTAGCAAGAGCAGCTTCGTAGCTCTAAAACAGCACTAAAGAATAAATAGTGTATATTTAATCTTCAGACTAAAAATAAAAATTGCACACATGCATTAAGTAGTGGACCATATTTTGCAGCCATAATGTAATAACATAATAATAATATAATAATAATATTATAAGAACAATATAATGTCAATGTTTTTTTTCAGGGAATTTTTTTGTATTTATTGTATATTCATATAGTAGGGCTTTCTATCTCTTTCATCTCTCTCTCTCTCTCTCTGTCTTTCTCATATCTCTCTCTTGTATGTGTTAAACCCATGAGGAGATGTTAAAGGAGACGGCGGCCATGTTGAAATGCACCACGGAGGCTTTAATGTCCGTCGTGGCCGTCTGAGAGCGAGACGCTGCCAAAAACGGCTTCGCTCTTGCCAACAGGTGCTGACAATGCCAAGCACTCTGGCACTCACTCACACACACACACACACACACACACACTCA
Source organism: Sciades dowii (assembly GCA_028877415.1). NCBI lineage: Eukaryota > Metazoa > Chordata > Actinopteri > Siluriformes > Ariidae > Sciades > Sciades dowii. The sequence continues at coordinate 34,346,089 of JAODKS010000011.1, read as the reverse complement.
CTTTCACACACACACCAACAGTGCCCTGTCTGACATCCGGAAGGGCGTGGAGCTCCAGTGACGTTTCGATCGAATACGATTATTATTAAACGCTCAATTATGTGTCAGATCAGATTTAAAGAAAAAAAACCACGTAAAAGCATTTCATGACAGACAGAAGCGTAAACCTTAAAGCGGCTGTATGGAAAACAACGCAGTCACTAAGTTCATAGTATGACTAAGAAATGAGACATATCTTTCACTTTTATTTAAAAAAACAATGTAGCTGTTTTGTGTCATTCTGAGGTTGTAGGATGGTTTAGATTATTAAATTCGATTATGTTGTTCTGGGATTCGTGGAACGTCGAGAACTCTAGAAATCTAAAGTGTAAAAGTCTGTCTTAACAAATGGAGGAAGTTCATGTCACATCAGTGTGAACATCCAGGAACAGCCGTAAGTCATAAGGACACGCCTTCTATCAAATTCAATGTTATTTCTATATTTTAATGAATTAAAAGACGCTTCTTGTCTAAAAGTACTGTAGTGATGGGCGAATGTTGGTTCTTTTTACTTAATCAAGCAGTTCTTGAGACATATTTCCAGAATTAACACTGCTAGATGTATTTTTGATACTTTCTGTCACAAGTGGCCAAAATATTAACAACAATTTACAATTGAATTATTGTAGAATAACACAGGGTCAAAATTATACCTACACCCACTTAGGTTATTAATTGAGTGGAGCTGAACATTACAAAATGTCTTAACTTGCCAAGGTCAAGACCTCTGAACTTCCTGTTAGTGATGATGATTGGCTACAACTGGTAGCTTCTCTGTGCACCATATAAAAATGGCTTGTTTAACACTCACTGGATTGATCAACACACAGTACAATGGGAAAGTCCGAGGAGCTTCATGCAGATCTGAGAAAGAGGATCATAGATTTACACACTCAGGAATGTCTCTTGGAGCCATTTCTATACAACTACAGATATGAAACAGCATAGGGATCATGTGAGAGGCCATGTTATATTGTCTGTAGTTCACTGATTGACTAGATCATGACATTCCAATATATAGGAGGCTATTGCCCACCAAGAACCCCAGAAAAATGTTCTTGTATATTGTATAGAGTGAGCAGTGTCACAATCCAAAATTCATATCACTTATCATAGCACCATCGGTTGCAGTCTTTCTGTGACTTTACTATCATCAGCTGAACAGTTGAAACTACATTCTGTGTGCCTATATTCTTTGGCTTATCTCTTTCTTATGAAGTTTCACAACTATCCAAACTGTGTCCTGCTTGCTTGTTAGTGCTGTCAGACTGAAGCAACTTTATTTGTATTTAACTTTACATGGTGTGCAGAGGTTGAGTC
>JAODKS010000011.1:21309291-21320036 GCA_028877415.1 Sciades dowii | reverse complement strand
TGATGTCACTTCCTCTGGCGGGAAACTTCAGAAAGGTAGTTAGGTATGCGTTTATGTTTCTTCTCTCATTAATTTGAACAAAATGTTGAGGATACATCAACAGTAGATGAATTATTCGTCAAATCTGTTATTTGTGATATCAGAGTGAATCTCTCACTCATTTTTTTTTTTAAGAAAACAATAACAGTTTTCAAATTCATAAAATTCTGGTTTTATCCACGCCGTGTGGTAGCTAGTTTGAGGTTAGCGTGTGGCGTGAAGACGCAAAATGGTGGGGAATGTCAACTCTGTTTTGCATCAACCCTGTTAATGGATTGCCCAGTGTAACGACAACAGAGTTGACGATGACGAACAGAGTCGACGCTTGAAATGTACCCACAATTATAGAATGGGGCATGTGTAAAGGGATTAATGCTTTTGTTTTTTTGTGTGTGTGATGCTCTTATATACTGGTAGGGACACAAAAATAGGAACAGATTAGATTTGTGGCAAATCGTTTTAGATTTGAGCCCGTTTCTGCCAGCATAATGAGACGATTTTCTCATAATTCTGATGTCTTATCTCATAACTGAGACCTTCTCTCATAATAAAATCGATCCTGTCTTATAATTATGAAATATGAGAAAGTGTCTAATAATTGTGAAAGAGTAAGTCGTTATTATGACACAGTATCTCGTAAGTATGAGATACAAAGTCATAATTATGAGATACGTCCTCATTATGATGACATACTCTGCAACTTTTTTTTTCAAGTGGCAGAAACATTTGTCTGTCCCTACCCTTTTTTTTTTCAAACTAAAAAAAAAGCCAGAAAGGTTCATTTTGGTTATTAAAGTGACGATTAGGGTTAGATTTAGTTGCTGCCATAGCATTAATTAACCACATTAATAATTATGTTGGAAGGTCCTCACTAGGATATTATGACAAACGTGTGTGTGTGTGTGTGTGTACTTGCTGCATATTGAGGATTGGAATACGTTTTTTACCGAAAGCGTTCGGACATTTTTGGGAAAGTGAGGACATTTTGGCTGGTCCTCAATTCTTCAAAGGGCTGTTTGAGGGTTCAGACTTAGTTTTAGGGTTCAGGTTAGATGAGGTTTAGGTTAGGGTTGGGGTTAGGCATTTAGCTGTGATGGTTAAGGGGCTCATGAATCAACGAGCGTCCACACAATGATAGAATTACTTGTGTGTGTGTGTGTGTGTGTGTGTGTGTGTGTGTGTGTGTGTGTGTGTGTGTGTGTTTTAGCTCCATACCAAAGCACTTGCTCAGATTGGTCTGTTTGTCAATGAACACTTTGGCCGACACTACATTTCCAAAAGGCATGAACATCTGCAGAATGTCCTGGTCCCCGAACTCCTGCGGCAGGTGATAGATAAAAAGGTTTGCCCCTTCTGGTCCTGCAAACACAATACACAACACATTTAAACTAAACAACTCAACAAACTCTGTGTCAGAAGTTGTAGTCTCCCGGCTGGTGGAAAAGCACCACAAGTTTATAGTAACGGAGTGCTGAATTGCAGCGGAAACGCTCCTATTGTATATGTTTCACACACAACGGGACAATCGATTTCCACATTTTCACTGTTCACAGGAAATTACACTGTTGCGGCTGCTGCAAAATGTTTGATGGAGGAACAATAGTGAAATCACAAGCGTAAAACAGACAGAAAGAGATCATGCTGGGAAAGCCATGGCCTAGTGGTTCGAGAAGCAGCTTTGGGACCAAAAGGACCTTTTTAGGATATAATAGAATAATGTTTTAAAAACCAGTTTCTGGGAGGAAAATAAAAAATGCATATGGGTGGGGATTGGCACACGGGGATGGGCGGAGCTATACATTATACTGCAGCCAGCCAGTAGGGGCGCTATGTTTGTGGTTGCGTCACGTTTTTGAGACGTTATGCTGTTCATTTGTTCAAACACTTACATTGTAGAGATGAAATTTCTCATGCAGTACAATGTGTGTAGCGTTTGCATGCGTGTATCATTGTTGTATACGGTAGAGAATTAATAGCACTCTTGATAAAAACAAACACTGAAGGTATATACGGTGTGTGTTCGTTCCTCACCCTCTTTCTGGCTCCCAGCGGCGCTCTGCTGCTGCAGTAAGCTCTGGCTGTAGAGTGTGGGCAGGGCGGCGGCGGCGTACTGCTGGATTCCTGAGTAAGCCTGAGTGAGGGCATCCATGGGGCCGGCCGAGCCGCCGCCGTTCAGGGCAGCCACACCTGAGAGCATGTGAGCAACTTTACATAAAACCCAACAATAAAGAAGAAAGAAGTGCACTTACTCATTAGCGCTTGGGACTGAGGGGAAGTGTTTTTTTTTTTTTTACTACATCACACACACAAACAGCAAGACACCATACAAAACAGATACAAACAACACACACATCAGACGGTGCTCAGACATGAATGAAATGTACTTCATTTCCCCGTACTTCAAATATAATCAGTGAAAATATGTGTTTGGTTTATTCTGAGGTTAATGTCGCTATCAAATTAGAGGAATGTATAGCTGCATGTTTAGCATCATGGAAATTAAACGACAAAATCTCACACACTCATCTTCAAAAGTCTGGTGTAGCTGAGCTTAATTACACCAACAATGTGCCTCATTTATCCAGCTGGATAAATTACGAATGAATTTATTCGTAAATTGTTCGTAGGAAATTTTCGACAAGAAATGTCGTATTCATGAAACTCCAGTTTGGAAAAACTACCAGAGCTTCAGAGTTGATTCAAGAAGCTCACTAATGGGAATCTCAATTGACATTGTCATGAGTTACTGCAATACTGCAATGTTTTTTTTTTACGTTTAAGTTTAAACAGCTTATTTATTTCCAGTGCACATATAAATTTTAACCGCGAGTTGGCCTAGTGGTTAGCGTGTCTGCCTCTTGATCGTGAGTTCTACTCATGGTCGGGTCATAGTAAAGACCATCATCAAAATGGTACCTACTGCCGTCTGGCAAGGCATGCTGCAATACAGATGTGAGTGGGGAGTCAAACTGTCGCGGTTACCAGAAGACTAGCCCCCCACTGTAACCCTAGCTATGTAATAGGTGAGTGGCCGAGGGCTACAGAGATTGGCACCGCCCTATGCACCACGTGGTGTGGGAAGGGACTCTGACTTTTGACATGTGAATTTAATGAAAATTTTCCGATGCTCAGTTGTTTCATATTAACGACTTGAAAGAAAGCAATCAAAAATAACGATTATACTTGGATAAAAGAAACGCCGCACTGTAACAGTAAAATAGCATGTGCCTTTTGTGTGCTGACACGCTGCAATAGCTGAGCTAGCGTTATTGGAATATTTAGAAAATCGGTGTTATCAGAATTTCTGTAAATCTCTGAGGAGGTTTTCGTTTGGTTTGAACTATGAAAACGTTTACGCACAATTTTACTTAACGACTGATACAATCGCGGTCCGTTGTGTATGAAAAGTATCATCTATTCAAATCTCAATCTATTCATTGTATTTAAATTAGCCTGTATTATCATCGAAGTCACTTCTAAAGTGTAGTTCTGCTGTAAAAAATGGCCAACTGACACTCAGTATGTTTACATGCAAACTAATTTTCCACTATTATTCCGATTATGACAATATTCAGAATTTGATACAGGTCGTGTAAACAGCATTTATGTGTTTGAATACTCCAAATATAGACGTTTTTCTGAATTTAGCATTTTCCGATTAGGACGTGAGATATGCTGATATTATTCAGGTTTTTAGAGCGATCTTTGGGTATGTAGACAGTGCATTTGAAATATGTGTCTCAATTAGAGTTTTTACGGCAGTTTGCGACACAGCCTCCTGCCTGTACACGATCAGCTCTTTGCGCTGCACACAAACCAACTAGGCAACAGTTTACAAGTAAAGGCTGCATATACATTGGAATATTATTGGAATATTCATGTTCATTAGCCATGTAAACACCTTAGTAGGAATATTGTGTTTTTCGGAATAAAGGCCAAAATGGGAATATTTTGTGAACCTCAGCTCTGTAATTCTGTAATCATCAGCTCAAAATTTCACAATGATCGAGCTGTGTAGGGTGTTTTCTTCATCTTATAAAAATATTTAATAAGCATACATCAGTATAGTTATATTTGAATAAGAAATGACATATGTTATAGAGAACATTTGGAATGTCTGAGTTTAAATAATTCTGAGGAATTTTTTGATCAGTTAAAAAATATCAGTGTGATGTAGTCATCTTTATACTGGACCAAACATTAAAAGTGCTATAAAAGGCTTGAGATTATGAAAACAATAATAATTTGTGGGCAGCACGGTGGTATAGTGGTTAGCACTGTTGTCTCACAGTAAGAAGGTTCTGGGTTCGAGCCCAGCAGCCGGCGAGGGCCTTTCTGTGTGGAGTTTGCATGTTCTCCCTGTGTCTGCGTGAGTTTCCTCCGGGTGCTCCAGTTTCCCCCACACTCCAAAGACATGCAGGTTAGGTGAATTGGTGGCTCTAAATTGACCGTAAAATGGGGTTCAAACTTAAGGGTGGAGTCAAAGAGAACGCCAAGGTTTTTTATAACTTGGGAAAAAAAATTTGCTTTAAGTCACCAGGATGATGAAACAATGCTGGCAGCTTGATGAAATGCCCGCGTGTATCAATATCGCAGTGCAAATGAGCACAAAGGAGGTGAGATGAACGCTTCAGACGCCTAGACAATAAGTGGGCGTGGTCATGATTCATTTGCTCCGCCCCAGATTGAGAGCAGGCAGGTACTCATTCGCGCTAAACGCGAGAAGTAGGCGTGGTTTAGGAAGCCACTAGAAGCGTCCAGGTGTAGCTTGTAAACTGATGGTTGGGGCGTGCGCGAGGGCGGTAGGAATGCTCACGCGGCGCCACATAAAAGGGCAAATCAGATGCCAACATGAGGTCGCACAGTTGCACAAAGAAAGGAAAGAGGTTCTCACACCGGAGGAGGCGTGGTTTGTTGGACAAGGAAGCACACATGAGTGAAGAACAAACATCAGAGCACGTAAGCACACCATCACAATATATCATGGAGTGTAAGGTGTTTGTGTACACTCTGGTGATAACCATACCACAGTCCAAGTCACTGAAATCACATTTTGTCACTCTAATATTTGGTGTCAGTGTCAAGGGTGCAATAGTTGGTTGGTTCTTCCTGACTTGTGTGAACCTGCAATTATAGAGTAGGATTGGGGGAAGGACCAATGGATTAAGCTATGGTCATGAAAAAATGTATTAAATTACTGTAAATACTTCTGCTGGTTTGGATGTACTCTTGTCAGTTATGCTAGAGACCATGTACTCTAAGGGCCATTTAAGATCCTGGGGGTGGTGCTTCAAGGAGTAAGACACTCATGTCAAACCTACTTAATCTCTCCTCTCCTAATGCCCCTTTTTAACCCTGATCTGTATGTAAAGTATACATGTACACCACGACTTGTGATCAAATTGGTCTATTAGGGCCATATGTATATAGACTGACTGGTTTGCATGGATGTACACTTGCTCAACAAAATTGAGTTGCTCATGGGGTGCAGAGTGCTATGTATAGCTATAAGCAATTCCACTCAATCATTTTATATGCACACTTGCTGGATTGGAAAACTGTCTAATTTTATTCAATGTCTGAATCATGTCTTGGTGGATATGTGGAAAAATTGCGTACATGCATAGTAAAATAGATGTTCTTGCACTCAAATCTTTCACTTCCTGGTGCTTTATTTTTAGTTAACCTCCTAATGACTGCCTCTACTTCATTCTCACTGATTGCTGGAAAAACATCATTTATGTTGATTTGCGTGATTTCTCCTCTTTTGTCATAGTAGAGTTCTTTCCCAATGTACTCTTCCCACCTAGCACTAATCTCTTCTTCTGTGTGCAGTAACTTTTCTTCCTTGTTCCTGATTCCAGGTTGGGTTCTGAATTTCTTTGGTTTGAGTTCTTTAGCCTTTTTATATAGTTTGTTGCTGTTTAATCTATCTAAAGCTTCTAGTTCTTCGCATAGTGTTTTGTAGTAGTTGGCCTTTGCCAGTCTGCATTCCTTCTGGATCTCCTTGTTAATATTTTTATATTCTATGTCCAAATTTTGTTCTTTAAACTTCCTCCTCATAGTCATTTTATTCAGTATTTCATTTGTCATCCATTCCTTTTTCTTTTCATTTGTACTATTTCTGCAGATGTCGTCGGCAACTTTAACTATGCAAGACTTTAACTTTTCCCAGAGGTTCTGGGGGGTTTCCTGAAGATCATTTTTTGTTTTATTCAGTTCGTTTTCACAATTTTGTTTGAAGATTTCTTTGCTTGCATGAAGGCTTTCCAAATTCCATTTCTTCTTTTTTGCTGGTTTTACCAGTTTTTTCAATTTTGTTCTTGTTCTTATAACTACCATGTTATGGTCTGATCCACAATCACTGTCTTGTCTGGCTTTAGCATTGGTTACACTGTTGCGATAGCGTGTATTAATAAGAATGAAGTCTATTTGGTTTTTCACATTTTTATTTGGGGCTGTCCATGTGTGTCTTGATCGTTCTCTCTGTTGAAACCAAGTATTAGCAATGAACAGCTTGTGCCGTTCTGCAAACTCAATTAGCATTTGACCTCTGTCGTTTTTCTCACCAAGTCCGAATGGGCCTACGACTTTACTGATCTGGTCACTGCCTACTTTTGCATTAAAGTCTCCACATATTACTAATTTATCTTTCCATTTAGTGTTGGTTCTTATGACCTCAGATATCTGTTCATATAACTGTTCCACCTCGGTGTCATCGCTATCAGCTGTTGGAAAATATACCTGTATCACCACAGTATTATGATGCTTTCCATGTAATTTTATCACAACGATTCTTTCAGACACTGTATTGTAGTACATAATTGACTTGGAGCATTTCTCGCTACAAATAAACGCTACGCCTTTTCGATGGTGGTCTCCTCCGGAATGTATTACTCGAAAGTTCTGGGTCATTGATGGAATCGTTGTGGTAAATTCGCCTGCCTCTTTCCAGTGCGTTTCTGCTATCCCGATAATATCCAACTCTAGTCGGCTCATCTCTTGAATCACATTTGCCAATTTTCCTGGTTGAAGGAGTGATCTTACATTCCACGTACCTATTTTGAGGCAGTCGCTGGGTGACGGTGCAGGTCCCCCCGCCTCATCACAGGACCTCCACCGGGCTAGACTACCAGCCCTAAGTTGACTGGCACCCCGTTTGCCAAGATCTAATACATTTTTCTCTTTCACCATGTTATATACTCGGGGGCTAATTGATGAAGCAGGCCCCCAGAACTACTTCATCAGTATTTTTAAGGTGACACCATCACCCGCAGTCTACACTACCTGGCTAGGACCGTCGATGACGTAACCTGTCAAGCGCTCTTTTGCCAATCCATCAGCCTGCTGCCGCTGACTTCACCGTAACCCTGGCACGGGGCCCTTACCGGGTACTGACAGCCGGAGCCAGCTGAGCCCGGGACTCCACAATTGGGGCAGGGTCGTCACGCCCTGAGTAAAGGAGTAAGGAAGGAATTCCTTTACCGTGTACCCCCACCCCTTCTATAGTAGATATAAATTGGAAGGCTAACGAGGTCATGAGTTTTGCAGCAGCACATTTGAACGCACATGCGTGATGACACGTGTGTATGATCTCAGACTGGCCGCATGTTAATTTATGTAATTTTTTTGTAAATGGCACGCGATCTCCTGGAACTAACTCCGCGATCGACATTTTGGGCACCCCTGCCCTAGAGGATTTCCCATTAGAACAGATGCAAGATGAGACTTTGCGTCATGCATTTGACCAAGTCAGAGTAATCGATGGTCAACCCCTCCAGCCAAATGTGACCCCCTCCTTCCCGTACTTCACTATTATTAAAGATAGGCTGTACCAAGTGATGCAGGACATTCAAACCGGTGAACAGATAACCCAGTTGTTAATCCCAAAGAGACATAGGAAACTTGTATTCCACACGACTCACTTTAATCTGATGACCAGACATTTAGGACAAGATAAAACACTAGCCCAAATAATGGCCCAGTTCTACTGGCCAGGGATTCATGGGGATGTTCATCGGTGGTGTGTGGCATGCCATGAATACCAACTAGTAAATCTAGCAGCCACCCCAAAAGCGCCTTTGTGCCCTCTCCCTCTAATTGAGACCCCCTTCGAAAGAATTGGCATGGATCTTGTCAGGCCATTAGATCAGTCAGCACAAGGATATTGCTTTATTTTAGTCCTAGTGGACTATGCAATGCGATATCCGGAAGCAGTCCTGCTGCGTAGCATTTCCACATGCAGTGTGGCAGAGGCACTGTTTAAAATTATCTCCCGAGTTGGGATTCCCAAGGAAATCCTGACTGACCAAGGCACTACATTCATGTCACGCACATTTCACAAGCTTTATGAGTTATTGGAGATTAAAACCATACACACCAGCCTATATCACCCACAAACAGATGGCTTGGTAGAAGGATTCAACCAAACACTTAAAAACTTAATTCAGAAGATTGCCTGGCCATCAAGTGGGCAGTCCTCACCCTACGATACTACCTGCTGAGATGCCCTTTCACCCTCTGCTTAGGGTGAAAGGGGTCAGGTCCAGTGGCTCCACCGCAGGAAAGATGCCAATGCACAGATCACCCGTTGATATCTAGCCCTCCAAGCTTTCAAATTCGAGATGGTCCATAGGCCGGGGGAGTAGATGGTGGTGGTGGACTTCCTGTCACATTTTTTGGAGAGGGGTCTGTTTCCGGCTGGCCAGCTCCCCGGCCTGGGTCAGGCGGTGAGGGTATGTGGCAGCGGGGGCGTGGTCAAGCATCAGTTTGTGAATTGAGGACAGGGCCAGGGAAGGTGAGTGGCAAAATGATCACACCTGTTGTCAATTAATGTTGTGTGTGCGTGCGCACATGTCTGTTTCAGTGATGACGGAGCAGAGAAAAGGAAGGGACAGCGAAGAGGCAAGGTTTCTCCTGGCCAGAGCACGTGTGTGTGTGTGTGTGTGTGTGTGTGTGTGTGTGTGTGTGTGAGTGAGAGAGAGAGCGAGTGCTAACGAGCTGAAGTCAGTGACGCTGAAATAGAGAAAATAAAGTCTGTGTTTGACATCATTCTCTGCCTGTCTGCACTTCAATATTCCACCCACCCAGGGACATGCGACAATGTTGCTGGCAACAAATTCAAAATGAGCACATACTTTTCCAAAAAAAACAAACAAAAAAAAAACCCCAACACGATTCCTCAGTTTCGACAACTGATATGTTGTTTTTGTCCTATTTTCAATGAAATATAGGGTTTCCATGATTTGCAAATCACTGCATTCTGTTCTTATTTATGTTTTATACAGCATCCCAACTTTTTTGGAATTAGAGTTGTAAATATCACCCTTGGAACACCACTTATCCAATCAAATTAGTGGACCAGAATTAACTCTTGCATACATACGATACAAAATATTGTACTTAAATTACTGAGTGAAAAAATACCATTTTAGCTACCAGTGACAGAACAATAAACATTGTTTATTGTCTAAACTACAAGTTTTACTAAGGAGAACTCACAAAATTACCAGGCTCCTTTATAAAAATGTTTGAGCCAATGTTACTACGTATGTATAATATAGATCCAATGCAACATTTGGTGTCTGAAAGTTAATCCAGGCAAGGATGTAGACCTGCCTGCATGTGCAATAAGAGTTACGTAATCCAAAGTATGTTGTAGTGATATTGCTCAGTTGTTGATGTTGCACCAAGGCAACATAGCCCTGTGTACTTTCACTCCTTTTTTCACCGTCACTGGAGTATCATTTTGCATGGTAACTGTTTGTTCTAGACATCTACAGTGTCTCAAAGGGCCATTTATAATTCAGCTTACTTTCCTCTGTTGAAAGAAGAGACTTATAAGATGGTGTGGCCTAGTCTGTGCTCTGATCAACTCAGGGTTTACTGCGTTTAGTAAAATTATGAGATTTACAGGGGATTATATTGAAGCTCAGTTTATGGTGTGTCACTACTCTTGATGATGCATTTATTTGTGTGTGTGTGTGTGTGGTTTACTTGTGTACAACACAACCAAAGTGGAGATTACCTAGCACTATGAACTTGACATGCTTCCCAGGAACTTTGCAAAGGACTATACAGAGCTTAATCAATGGCAGAATAAAAGTATACAGAGTATATTAAACCACATTCTATCACCATCAACACCTTCACAAGTCATCTGTCACTTAACACATGACAGGTTTTGCTGATCACATCACATCAACCACCAGTTATTGCAGACCATTTCTTCATAGCATAAGAATATGATCTTTCCTGATGACAAAACCTTCTCAAATTCTTATTTAAATTTTAATAATTTCCATATCTTCTCTACACAGTATTCATAATGCTGCTACCACCTGGTTCATATCCTCAAGTTTTCTCAAGTGATTAATCTATACAGGTCACTCCAGTGATGAATGTCTCCCTGTTGTACTTGCATTTCAGTAGCCAGATTGTCAAACTCAAGTTTTATCATAACCGAGCTCACCACTACAGTGGAGTTTACAAATTACTAAAAATGTAATGGGTGCACCAAATAGCACACCTTTTTTTTATACCACACATTACTTGACTTTGATGGAGTACCTTGTGCCTTCGCTTAAGAGGTGCATGAAGTTGGCACCACATATGATGAGAATGTGAATAAAATTATTTAGATATTTTTGTGCATTGTTTGTGCACATTTGGCAATGCAAAACAAAAATTTGTGCTCAAAAAGTTTT
>JAODKS010000011.1:19139427-19150313 GCA_028877415.1 Sciades dowii | reverse complement strand
TCGCCGGCCACGGGGCTCGAACCCGGACCTTCTTGCTGTGAGGCGACAGCGCTAACCACTACACCACCGTGCCGCCCGCTGAGAGTGTTATCGCTTGCATTTGTTTTGTGTTTTTATCCAAGGCTGATTTAAATTCATATAAATATGGGGATTACTTTCTTTTTGACGTTTCACTCTTATTTTTCAACTGGAGGTGAATACTGTGCTTGTTGTCTTTTTTTAATGCAGCTGGTTTTTGAAACACCTCAATGCTGATAGGGTGACTTTTCTGACACACCCACCAAATGAAAGAAAACTACCTCCAAAGATTGTTGCAAAACGTTGCGTTACGTTGCGGCCAAACACCTCGTTCAATTAGTAAACCGTAGCAAACCGTAGTGAAACGGTTCATCGGCTGAACTGGCTCCAGGGGTGACTGGCGTCTGGGAGTGGCCTTGTTTACAAGTACTGTCAGATACTGGAGGGGTGAAAACGTCCACCCCTCGGCGAGTTAAGTGACTTTTCTCCTGACTGTAACCCTATTATGTCAACCCCCCCCCGCTTGCTTAGTAACAGTTTGTTTCTAGAGTATTTTGACTGATGCAGTGTAAAATGTTTAATGCATGACTGTGGTGATGTGAACCTAAAGATGGCTGCTTCCATAACCTAAAGAGGATGTGTGGGTGGAGGTGTGAATCTCATACTATTGTGTGTGTGTTCCTGTTACCAAAGTAACCTTGGCCGTGGGGTCAGTGGGCTGGACAGTGACTCAAAAAGACTCAGAACCTTTGTTGCATGGTCTCGTCAATGTATGGGAAACACTGCTGCTCCCCAGTGGCAGCTGGTTAAATTGGTGTGGCGACATAGCGCCCCCTCCCTGTGACACAACTCTTTCTCAACTCTGAGTATCTTTCTCAAAATAAAAGCTTTCCACAGCAGTGTCTCATGTACACCCACAGGTTTGTGAAGGCATGCCATAACTTGTTAGTCAACCTAAGTGTTTTTCCTCAGAAGAACAGTAGTGCACCATTTTAAAAACAAGTATTCCCCCTGGTGGCGACTCTGTGAACTACGCCTGTCATATAAGGAGCAGTACTAATACTGTCATATAAGTGAGCAGCTGGATTTATATGCATTTACAACAATAAGGCTGTAGATGTCCTGAGAGAGCTCTTTGCCTTCACCACCATGAGACATTATTGCGCCACACCTCAGTGTTGATAAACCTTTTTGTGGCCCACCAAAATGTACTAATCTGGCTGATATTATAATGCATACATGGAGGTAGAATTACCTTCAGACTAATCATAGATTCAAGCTGGTTCCTTGCCTTTTCTGGTTTTGGTCTACTACTTTTTCTTGGTGTGTTCAATACTCCCCCCCCCCGCCATTTCATTTTATTACACAACATTATTTTGGGGGCTTAAAGTTCAGATTTTTTTTACATGTGTGGATTTCCTGGGTTAATACCAATGTCTGGTAAAAATTTCATGTCAGTAGTACAATCAGAAATACCTGTACTGAAAAAAAATGACATGTTCAATACTTATTTTCACTGCTGTATGTTTATTTTATTCATTTATTTTGTTTTCATTTTTGTTTTCTTTAAAACACAAAATCAATTTATTTTGCTTTGTTACTGCCATTATCATTTATAGCTACAGACAAAAAATATATATTTTCAAATGGCCACACTGTTGTCCACATTCTCAGGGTTCAGATAGGTATAGGGTGCTTTCAAGTTGTCGTTGCGCTTCTTGATGCTGTCTGACAACTTCTCCAGGGCCTCCGTAAATTCTTTAATGTGCTTGCATGGAACCTCTTCATCAAACAGATCTTCTGGGAAATATCCAAGAGGATACTGCATAGAGTGATAAGAAAATAAGATGCTGATATAGTAATACAGTGAAGGTGAAGATGGCAAAGAATGCCCAATTCCAGGTGTAAGTTGTCCTTATGTCATGTGTTGTGTGTGTATGTTCCACTGATTAAAACTCTTGACTCAAAGAGGAAGGTATGGCATCTCAGAAATGGGGAAAATATAGTGGCACATGCTATTTGTACCCAGGGTGTAATAGCCAACAATTCTGTTTGCACCCGGTGGGCATAGCAGATGTGACTATTTACACCCAGGTGTATGTACCATGGAATAGCCGAGGCAAGCACCCAGGTGTCTGTAGCAAACAATGCTATTTACACCCGAGCATACTAATGTGAATGGAAACAGCATCAGTGCCTTGATCTGCTTTCCGAAGTGGAAAGAGGGGGTACTTCCTTATGTGGTCAAGCTGATTCTGCTACTGAGCAGGCATCACAGTAATATAATGCATTTGTAAACTAATGCAATTTTCATGTTCAAAGTACTGTATTCCTAACTAAGAACAGCAAAGTATTATGAGGCTCTGAAGGTTTTGATAATTATACCTTTCCTACAAAGTCCTGCTCCTCTACAACACAATCTCACACAATCCCAATAACTTTCTGATCTCCTCACACCTCCACTCCCCCGTGGTCCTCTGATTAGGACCAATTAGCCATCCCTCACACCAGATTAGGCTAGAGCCTTTTACTTCTACTTGAGTATGGAAAGTGTGTACTTTTGCACTCTCTGGGCACATGTTGTGTAAGCCTATAAAGGCAGTATATAGACATAAATCCATGAACCTGGTTTGTTCCAAAAGACAACAGTGAGAAAGTGCCAGTGTTGTGATAGTATTTGATGAAATACTGTACCAGTATCCAATTTCATATAAGTATCTATTGGGCTCATTCAATCCGTGTCACAGAGTTCTACGCGACCATACTGTTGACATAGAACCTGTCAGTTAACGCAGTTGTCTATCAGAGCTACGATACATTTTTGATACCCACTGTCCGAAAACATGAAGGGAAATACGACTGATCATCGCACAGAAGAGAGTAGCTTGCTAGGAACAGGTGAAACTTCCAGCCACACCACTGTCATCATTTTACCACAGGTACATAAGATTAGCGAAGCCTGTAGCCTAACCTGCTCATCATTTAACCACAGATAATGCTAGTTTTAGGAAAGGTGATGATTGAAAGGTGATTTTTGTTATGGTCACTGATCAATAAAGTTATGTAACCTATGAATGACGGTGAAGTGTGTCTGCTTTATAGAGCCGATTGAAACACTTTAATTAGGCAAAACGAACTTTATAAAGAGGGAAGACTGAAAGCTAACTTCTAATTGAAATTAGCCTGCAAGAATAGCTGCAGCAGCAACAGTATGTCAACAATATGGCCACTCGAACGTCTTTTTAGAATTGTGAAAGAGCCCTATACTTCTACCTGAGTATGGAAAGTGTGTACTTTTGCCATCTCTGGGCACACGTTGTGTAAGCCTATAAAGGCAGTATATATTCATAAATCCATGAACCTGGTTTGTTCCAAAAGACAACTTGAGAAAGTGCCAGTGTTGTGATTAGGACCAATTAGCCATCCCTCACACCAGATTAGGCCAGAGCCTTTTATGTTGGTGCCCTCTGTGGAACAAGCTACCCATCTATATTGGTTATCATCCGTTTTGGGGCCTGTGCATAATACTCCTTAAAACACACCTTTAAACATCAATGGGCAGTGCATACTCACATGATCTGTTGACTTTGTGCTTAGCAATTTCAGAACAGCCATTCCATAGACTGTTGTGCTGACATTGGGCAGTGTCTCCATGATGGTTTCCTCAGTGGTCTGGCCTTTCTCTTTGGGTGGGGGCTTTCGGAGTGCAGTGGGGAAGTTGGGCATCCAGCCACCGTAGTCAAACTGGGGAAATATGACAAAAGAGTATCTTTCTATCTATAAATGGAAGGAATGTCTGTCTGTGTGTTTGTTCCAAGCAACTTTCGAACCATTTGCACGTGTCTTGCTAATGGCACGAGTGAGTACAGTGCCAAGTTTGGTGTTTTTTGGACAACAAATACAGTTATTGTCACAGCTTTTTCTGACCGATTAGGCACAACGTTTGGCTATTTTTGCAAAACTCTACACATAAATCACAAAACCTTTCACCCAATTAGCAAAACATCATAAATTGCTTGCAAAAACACTTTTTGCTGTTCACACTCTTTTCAAAATGGTATTTTTGTACACAACAGTACACACAACCCATAACATTATTAAGCACACAAAGCACCAACTGCACACTGACAGTAAGAATGGAAAACACATTTGGCTTTTACTTACTCTGTGTGCAGTGCATGTCAGTTTTCAGTATCTTATAACTTTGTAATACATGTAGCTTAGTATTTTTTTTTTTTTACAGTTTTCGTAGAGATTTTGATATTTGATCTCAACCTTTTCTACACTTTCACTTCATGGTCCTTATCCCTTTCTACCTTATTTCTTCACCTCTTCCACTTCTCTAATTCTTATACCTCTTTCACTCTCCGTCCAATATTGTCCAAAATTGTAATCCAGACAAATCCTTACCTGTCTTTTTTGCAGTACTAAAGGTCTGAATGTTGAATGAAGTAATTATCAAAAAGTGCTTTGGCATGTGTCAGTGTAGGAAGGTAATTCTCAGAATAGTCTGAGTAGAAGAGACAGAAGTGTACTTTTTTGTAAGTGTGCTATACGTAAAATTGCAAAATGAGTCTTATGCAGTGAGTTGTGTTTATGGTTTTGCAATAAGTGTGCTGTGCAGTGTGTTGTGTTTTACAGTTTAGCAAAAGTTGAGTTACAAAATTTCAAACTGAGTGTAAAGAGCTGATTGGGCTTTTAGTTTGGCAAACTTTGTTAATAGATTGGCTACAAGTGTTAATACAGTAGTTTCAGAAATCATGCCAAAAGAATCACTGTTAGTGTTTAAGCATTCAGAAAAAAACTGTAAAAGAAGCACTTCTGCCTTCTGCCGCTCTATCTGCTGCAGCCACTCCCCCTCTCACATACATTCTCCCAGTGCAGTGCATCAGTGTGCCAGCCATCAACGACTCCTGCGCTCAGTAGCTCATCATGTGTCAAACACACCTCTTACCATTCAAAGGAATTACCATCTCACCTCAACATTGTAGCCTATAGTTTGAATTTCACAGATCTTGTAACAACATGCCAACACACATGTGAGTAAAAAATGTTATGTTAAAAATAACTTGCAGCACAAACACGGCTGTTGCCTATGAGGTAACCTCGTAATAGACCAGCCCCTCGTACTACACTTCGTTTCGTACAGAGGGTCTGGACATTCAGGTATTGAGAAACGATTGCTTGCTGGAGGTGTTTATGTTTAAAAAGATTGGATCAGCCCTTGACTGATAGCCTGCCTTAATTGATAGCATTCCTGCTCTGCATTTACAACTCCTCCCTCTGTTCACTGATTGGTCAAGTTAAAATGCCTCCTGAGACAACAAGCTCAATGGGATCAAATCCAGATTAGCACTGTAGGGAGATGATAGTCAAGCGGAAGTGTGTAGGAAGGCATGGCCGGCTACCTATGAGGCATTAAATAATGCATGAAATAATTTTGCAACAGAACAACACGGGTATGCAGTGTGTCTTCAAACAGCACAGCACATTTGTTACCTGCAACCCAAACACGCGATTTCAACTCGCACTAACTTCATTGAGACCGTCTTTGTAGCCTACCTTCAATAAACAAGTGGTGGTATGGTTTTCTTTTTTTTAGCATTCTTTCAAAACATGGGGCAAATTGATTGACTCACAGATAGTTTTAAATATTACCTGTCCATTGTTGACAGCAGCATGTTGGGCAGATACCGTGAAGATCACCATGGTAATGAATTTGACGAGGTCACGCACTGTCTGAAAAGACTTAGGCATTCCTGAGAAATAAAGACATGCATATTAAACAAATTCCTGTAAGATAAAGATGTGTTAATTCATGTAAAACATCAGGCCACAGTACTTACAGTACTTTGTTTGTAAGCGGTCATTACATTTATTTCATTTATTTTATTTAAGTTTAGCTTTGACTACAATTCATCATGAAGCTGTTTCTTCCCATGTTGCAACTGTCAGGATCCTGTGTTGATTGTTTTTGTATTTCGTGTTTTTCTCCTTGTCTTGTAGTTTAGTGCTTTTGTTTTGCCCTGTCTGTTTGTCTTATCTGTCACTTCCTGTTTTGGTTGAGTCATTTCCTGTGTCTGCCATGTGCTCTTTGTTTATACCAGTCATGTGCTTATCCACTGTGTCCATGTCTCTGCCCCTCACCTGTGCCTTGTTTGATCATTACCTTGTTTCATCCTCACCTGTGTCTTGTTAACCTTGTTAATTCGTATGTATTTAAACCCACTCTTGTGTGCTGCTCCTTGCAGGATTATTTTGTCAGTTAAGTCTATGTGGCTTGTCTTGGTCTAGTCAGAGCCTTGTGCCTATGGTTTGTCTCTGCTGCTGTTTGGCTAGTCCTTGTTTCTAGTTTAATCTATTTCAAATGTAATTCCCGGATTGTCTGAGAAGTCTCCAGTGGGTCTGCATTAAAACTAAGTTTGCTCCTTACTGAGTCTGCGCTTGGGTTCAACCCTGTCCTTATGGCCGTGACCGAATAATCCTGCCAAGAACACGGACCCAGCAGATCTCGGATGCCTTCTTCAAGAGATAGAGGAAGTGAGGGCGACTTTCACAGCTCTGTTATCCGTAGTCAGTGGCACCTCTGACATTGAGCGTAAGCTTACTGCTGTTTGTTTAATGGAGAATGCTGTTAGATGCAAGACTAGGCTTGCTGGGTTTCTGGAGATTGAGTCATTAGCCATTCAGACCGCTGTCCTTAAGAAGAGTTTTCAGAACCTCCTAGACTCTAATGACAATGGGGAGGCTAATTCAACACCGCTTCATGCGGAGTCCAGCCCAGCGCCCGCTCCTGGTTCCCTACATTCTGTAGCTGTAGGAGGCTTCACTAACTTCTGCTTCTTCTGCTCCTTCCATGCTAGCCCTGCCCAATCCTGGACAATCCCGGTCTAGGAAAGTCCTTCAAATTGACAATGACTGGATTACTAATGAGGGGTGGTATACTGACTGCGGTGAGTGGGACACTGAGGGTGAGGAGTGGACAACTGAGGAGGAGCAGGAGTCTGAATCTTCTGACCTTGAGACAGACTGTTCCATCCCTGACATCTCCTTACCAAGGGCTGCATTTTGAGGAACTCGATTAGCCATCAGGTGCCTCCCCAAACAGCAAAGCTCAAGAGCACCTGGCGTGCCTCACAGTTCCAGCACCCCAGCCTTCCAACCAGCTTTTTCAACAGATCTCCTACCCTTGTGTAATCCGTGTGGTGCCACACCAAAATCCCAAGTCATGTCTGTTTCTGAGGTTTTGCCAGTCAGAGATGTGCCTTGTCAGCTTGCACAAGCTCCAGCTGCCCCAGTCAGAGTTAAGGCCTTGGGAAGATGTCTCAGACCTTCATCGACCCAGTTGGTCCTCCAACAGCAGAATGAAGTCGGGCCAGATCCCTCACATCCTGTCCAGGCCATGATCAGTTCAAGTGTGGCTAAAACTGCAGAGGAGCCTCCCAACGCCCAGCCAGCACCTGAGCCGCCCCATGCCCAACTGGTGCTTGAGCCTGCTTCCCTGCAAACAGTCCTTTCAGCCTCTCTATCTGTCCCTGAGTTCTGTAAATCTCCCCCTGTTCCCTTTTCTGCCAATGAGGGTGTGCCCAGATGTGCTTCACTCCCTGTGTCTGTTTCCATTCCTTTTTCTAAACCTGCTCTTGTGTCCAATTCTGTGTCTTGCCCTGTTTTTCCTCCAGGTGGCCTTTCAATGTCTGCTCTGGATCCTGTGCTTCCTTCAGAATCCTGGTCTGAGGATTTGTGTATGTCGGAGTCCACCCCTGCATGTCTGTCTGTTTCTAACCCTCTCCCTCAGTCCAAAGCAGTTGAGGGTGTCTTTGTGCCCGAGATTGAGCCTGTTGTGTCCAACCCCACCCCAGTCCCTGGGGAGGACTTTGTTCCCACGTCAGCCACAACCTCTGTCAATGTCCCCACTTGTGTACCTGTCACTGTCAGCGTCACTGTCCCCATTACTGTTCTGTTCACTATTCCTATCTGTATCCCTATCCTTGTTCCTATCTCTGTGCCTTTTACTGTTCCTATCGCTGTGCCTGCCTCTGTCCCCATTTTTGTCAGAGTCTCAGTGCCTGTCCCAGTCCCTGTATCTGTCAATGTGCCTGTCTCTGTACCGGTTACTGTTCCAGTCACTGTGCCGGTTACTGTGCCCATTACTGTATCTGTTCCTTTCCCTGTTAATGTTCCTATTCCTAAGCCATTTGTAGTCCTGTCCCAGTCTCTCGTCCCGTTCTGTCCTGTCTCAGCGTGTTCCGTTTAAGTCTGCATTTGAGTTTCCTGTCTCGCCAGAGTCCCCACTTCGTGAATGTCAAGCCTGACTTCCCTGCCTTGCTTAAACCTCCGTCATGCGGGTCTCCATCGCCTGCCCAGCCAGAGCCCGCTGCCCAGCCAGAGCCCGCATCTGCTTTGTGTTGCATTGTCTGCACGGCCAGAGAAGGCTTACCTGCCCATTGAACTTCTTCTCCAAGCTCTTGTCAGCTTTGTCCCTCCGTCCTGATCCCCCTCCACCCGCCCAGGTTGGACTTTTGCTGGGGGTCTTGTGGACGCCAGGAGGCGTCCATTGGAAAGGGGGTACTGTCAGGATCCTGTGTTGATTGTTTTTGTATTTCGTGTTTTTTCTCCTTGTCTTGTAGTTTAGTGCTTTTTGTTTTGCCCTGGCTGTCTTATTTGTCACTTCCTGTTTTGGTTGAGTCATTTCCTGTGTCTTCCATGTGCTCTTTGTTTATACCAGTCATGTGCTTATCCACTGTGTCCATGTCTCTGCCCCTCACCTGTGCCTTGTTTGATCATTACCTTGTTTCATCCTCACCTGTGTCTTGTTAACCTTGTTAGTCTTGTTAATTCGTATGTACAGGTAGTCGTCGACTTACGACTGCATTTGGTTACGACTGACCAGTTGTAAACCGATCTGGTCGTAAGTTGGCCTATGTTAAATGAAGGCAAGTATATTGTGATGTGTAATATTGTAATCATCTTAAAGTCTTATTTTAAGAACATTTTCTTATTTCATTACC
Source organism: Sciades dowii (assembly GCA_028877415.1). Lineage (NCBI taxonomy): Eukaryota > Metazoa > Chordata > Actinopteri > Siluriformes > Ariidae > Sciades > Sciades dowii. Next base: position 19,141,287 of record JAODKS010000011.1, on the reverse strand, counting down.
TTGGCACATTATATGGTTTAAGTCAAACACTGCATACTACACTGCGTACAGTACGATTCATTTAATATGTGCAAAACAAAATATGAAATACAGGTGTGAAAAATAGAAAACATTTTAGTTTGAAACATACCAAAATACAAATGTAAAACGTGGCAAAATACAAAACTTGGTGACTGCTGGCATCACTGGTGCTTGGCTGTGGGTCGTCTACATCAGCTGTTGCAGTGCTCGGGCTGGTGGGAGGATTTGCTCGTTTCATAAACCAGGAGCTGGGGTGGAAACTGTTGTACATGGGGAGAGGCTGGATGCTGGGCGGGGCCAGGAGCTGGGGTGGAAACTGTCGTATGCTCAGCTAGGAAACACTTGCCAGTCATAACCAGACAGTCGTAAAGTTGATCGGTCATAAGTTGCATAGGTCGTAAGTCGACGACTACCTGTATGCTATCTGAATTTAAGTTGCTTATTTTATCATGCTTGTAGGATTTAGCAGATAATTGGGTAGAAAGCACAATTAAGGTCTTGTGAACTAGATTTGTATAATTGGCATTAAACAAAAAATGAAGCAGGTAAACACAAATTCAAATGCTCATTTGGGATACATTTTGGCTTGGATGTTTAAACTTTATTTCTGTGAATGTCGTGAGAATCTGTTTATTGTTAAACATCTATACAAATTAAAACTAATCCTAGCCATAAACTGGAAACAAATGTCTCTGATGGGGGATTTTGTGCTGGCTTTAATATTAAAGGTTTTTATTGGTCTCGAAGTTGGTCAACAACCTCATCTCTTTCAGCTTTTACCCTTGTAGTTCATTTTATGCTCCCAGCTGGCTGTGCCCTTGCCCTTTTATGGTGTCTTGTGGGCATCACGACATGTAAATGAGTGTCTTGGGAACGTGCCATTGCTCAACAATTGACTAAATTGATGTGACGATCATAAATCTGTTTTTGAAAAAGGACAAAACTAGTGATTGTAGTGTGTTGAAATGGCTGCTTCTAATTCTGTTCACTAGATAAAATGTACAATGACAATTTAATGTTAATACATAGAATTGTGATAAAATGGCGTACGGTTCTCAGGAAATAAAGTCTCAGAACGGTTTTGTGTCCCTCCTGAAATCTGATTGGGCTGCTTTGTAAAGCTAGGAAGTGGGCCAATGTTTTACTCCCTGTTGAATTGAGAGGTGAAATTACAGAGGGAGAGGAGCGTAGATGCTAGATAAATAGCGCAGCCGTCTTCCTCAGATTTTGCCACGTGCAGGGTTTTTGTCTGGCTCACAGTCAGCCTTTCTTTTCCTCAGGCTGTATCGAATGTTTCACAGGCTAAAGATGTGCTCTCTGTAGAGCGAGTTCAGATGCTGCTGGATTGGATCGATTCGCCCTTTTGTATCTGTCGGACGCAGTTAAATTAGAAAGACTGGTGTGGGGGGGTGAATCTTATTATATGAATCTGCTTTAATGTCAAAACTGTTGGGCTTTGCTAGAATCTAGTCAATGACTTGATGAATCTGTGGTTTTCTGTGCAGAGGATTTTACTAAATGAATTCCTGCTGTTTTCATCCTGAATTTAACTTGGTGTGGTGGGGGGGGGGGGAGAAGAAAAACCTCCATTTCTGTTCATCTTATTTGTAAAGAAATGTCCTTGTAAGTTCAATCAGAGTAGTGGAGGATGATTCAAGTGTTTGTTCACCTCGTGCTTGCTTTTTAAAGAATGCTGTACATCGCACTCAAGATGCAAATGACTGGAGCATCTGATCGGGGTGGTGTTGATCCTCTTCAAAAATCATGTTCTCATGACTGACTTCACTTCCTGTAATCAAGCTGATTCAAATGGTCGTGTTTTTGGATTGCAGCTTCCCC
>JAODKS010000011.1:18353541-18363791 GCA_028877415.1 Sciades dowii | reverse complement strand
GAGGAAACCCATGCGGACACGGGGAGAACATGCAAACTCCACACAGAAAGGCCCTCGCCGGCCACGGGGCTCGAACCTGGACCTTCTTCCTGTGAGGCGACAGCGCTAACCACTACACCACCGTGCTGCCCGTTCAAGCTGATTGATGTTTATGTAACAACTAAATCAAGTGACTTGTATATATCACGTTGTGTTATGACATTTCCTGGGAAAAGTTTCATGACACAATGAATACTGTACTTCTGAAATGTGATAATGGTGATGACATGTGACATACAGTGCCCTCTACAGTTATTATAACTTGCAAATCATTGCATTCTGTATTTATTTATGTTTTACACAGTGTCCCGACGCTTTTGTAAATGGGGTTGTAAATGTAAACAAAGACATCGTATTTGGCAGCAAATTTATGCATGCCATTCTTATGAAGTCATGATATAGTCCTGTTTTCTGTAACATTGCACGAATATTACAAACAATTCACGATAACAGTTGATTATACAAAGGCAGGACAGATTTTATCGGTCGCAGTGAGAAGGTTGCAGAATATTTATATGATAAATAATTTATTTTGATTTTCTGGAATATTTAAATTTGGCAGCATAACTAGCAGTAAAACAAATAACTCCAAATAGTGTGAACTACAACAGATTGATGCACGATGTGAGAGTGATATTTATATCAACACAGTAAGGATTAATTAGTCAGCAACCGACACACCATTAGCCATAATTAATTGATGTACTTAAATTATTAAAAGCAGGAAATTTTTTTCCCTTGTAGACAACTGGGAAAATACTGTACACTGGGGCTGGCATTGCTTTGATGAGTATGGCGTGAGAGCCAGGCAGGCATGCATTTGATCCTCTCCTCTACTCCAAGAAGCAAGAAAATCAGAGAAGAAAAACAAAAAAAAGTGTCTCTCGACCAGTAAACAGGCCACTTTTATATTTCTTCCATCTGCTGACACGTTGACACCACTCTCACACCCAGCCATGAATTATATATGGCATCTGCACCCGGAAAAAAAGCCACAAGTCCAATTCATGCTTGAAATGTTGGGGCAAGTTGTCTTGCAGGCCTTGACAGAGCGAAGTGTATGTGGCGCTCTCACAACTCTGAAGCACTCAGAACAGCACTACCGGTGGAAAAAGGCGAGGAAAGAACAGAAGGCTGAAGGGGAGGAGGGAAAAAAACGAATTTTAGAAGAAGGTGGAAAAAAACAGATTTCTGTCAGAAAATTATCGGAACCTGAGGAAAGATCAAAGGCAAAAGCAGGTCCTTCTCCCGTCTCCAGTGACGGGTCCAGGAAAAGAGATGGAACAACAAAAGGAGTGTGAAGAGAAGAAAAACAAATAGAGAGATGCAGACAGAGAAAGCGCTAAAGAAACCCCCATGTGGCCCTATTATGTGGGCACCACTGCAGGTAACAGTATGTCTGAACGTCAGTGCTTTATAAATGCTGTCATCTTGTTAAGGAGAGCCGCTGACCGTCCACTTTCCTTAAAAGATGAGAGCAAATTTATCCAGTCTGCTCTAATCGCAGAGAGCTAATTGTCAGAGATGATCATGCACTCCAGGCTCTAAAGACATAATTAGAAATAGAAAAAGGTTTTGATCAAGACACTTAAATGCGATTGTATTTAATTAACTTTCTGAAAGCTGTCTTAAATGAGGCAAAGTGCTGGCAAATTCTTATTTTAGACATCTAGTTCTTCTTGTGATTATTTCGTTGAGATTCTTTAATAATTACAAAGAGAAGTAGGTGATAATTCTTCATCTCCTTCTTCATTTTTATTTCAGTAGACCACTTGATTCCCCTGGGTTTCTGTGTGCTGTGATTTTATTGATTAAGCACCATGATATGAACCGTAATTAACACAGAGGACAAGTAAAGAAAAATTACATAATAGTGGAAGTGTGACTGACTGAGTGACTTATTGCTGAAAAGAATATCCATTTCCATTCATTTCCTATAAACATCAGAGTATAATTACTTTATATGGTATTATATGATATTATTTGAAATAATATTTATTCATCTTCCATAATCACTTTATCCTGGCTTGAGGTGTGATGTTTACACCTGTGGTATGCCAGTCCATCACAGGGCATCATGCACACACATTTATACCTAGGAACAATTTATTCTCTTTGAAATAATAATTATACATTATTACAATATATTATGATTATACTGTATGCAGTTGCTTGCTAATGCTAGCTAAGTAGTTTGTTAAAGGAGATACGCAGAACCTTTATTTTTAAATACATTTCTGAGTGGATAGTATCTCCAGTCTTGTATGCTGCATAAATGGGAATAAAAATATATATATTTTTGAAAGTTAAAATCGACCTCAAAGTTGGCATTTGAGCTGCTCCCGCTGAGCCAGCCAGCCCTGGGTGCATGACATCACAGTGGGAACCGGTTTTAAGGCCGAGGCCTTTGACAGCTATAGGCCAAAGTCATATAAATAAATATTTATGGTGAAAGAAAGAAATACCGTTACCCACTTGCTCAACTAAGACTGATATGACTTCATTGATTGTGGGTTGACCCTCATTAAAACAGGATAGGTGTTATAACTTACGTATGCAACATACATGTACCGGTACATGCATGCATTTTCACTGATAAAACATAAAAGGCTAATTAAATAATCAAATGAACTGAGACAATCACATTCTGAAGCAAATTAAATAATCTTATACCAGTAACTTGAACAAACAATACAAGTTACATGTATTAATCTAAATGCAGGTAAACGACGTGTTGTTTTTCTTTTTTTTATCCAAATGAGAATTGGAGCTTACCTGTCTGCGTTCTCACTTCTTGAAGGCCGATTTTGTGGCCGATTGTTTTGAAACAATCTGACTTTTAGTTGTTTGTTCAGTTCTCCATTCATTCACTTCTTCCATGTAAGGGAGAGATGGCAGCAATATCCAGTGAAGAAATCAGACAACTGGTCCACTCATTCTCCATTTTCTCCATACTGAGTACTCCTCTATTACTGCTTGGCTCAGGCAATTACTAAAACCTGGGATGGAATGGAACATCACCAGTTTTAGCAACAACCTGTGGAGGTCACTGCCCGAGCGATATGTCCCGTTCCGTTCCAGGTTTTACCAACAACCCTCGCCTCACACTCCGGGAGAACTGATGCACCTGAACTTGCTTTCCTTTTAAAAAATAAATAAAATAAATGCTTTCCTTTTCCTGTAGTTTTATTTAATTGTTGGTGTTGCATCCTCTTTCAATACGGGCTGATAGCCAACGCTTCTCAACAGATCAGAGGTCTCGTATGAGTCTTCTGTAAAATGTGCAGAACAGAGGAGAGACCACTTCATAGACGCCCAATGTGCCCGTGAACTTCTCGCAAAACACGTCCAAATCTTTGCAGTTTGAAAATTCTTGTGCCATGAATGCAATGTAAATCCACCTTCTGTCGTGTTGCTGCACTCGCCAGCAACACATCTACGTGGCATGGTGATAAATTAGCTCAAAATGGAGGATCGGAGTTGCACTCAGCTCTGTGTTTTAGTATAGTGGAAATAGTAATGAGACCAATAGACTTCCTGCTGTGACATTATGGACGTCAAGGTCATTCACTCAGACCACTACCTATATGAATCACTTTAATTGTAAAAATTACTATATTAGATTTATTGTTAATGCTTAAAACTATTCCTGTGCCATTCTTGAGGTCTCAAGGCATTTATAAACAGAAAGTGAGGCCATGATTCTGCATATCTCCTTTAAGCGTTTGATATATTGTCTTCATACTATTTTCAATGAAATATAGGGTTTCCATGATTTGCAAATCATCACATTCTGTTTTTATTTACAGTGTCCCAACTTTTTTGGAATTGGGGTTGTAGATATGAACTGTGTGTACTATCCTTACATAATTCTGTGAAAATTATGTTTCTACCACAAACTACTTGATTGAGTAGATATGTGGGGGTAATATTCAGTCTACAGATGTTCCTTCTTTATCCACAGAGCCAGTTTCTATCTTTTCAAATTCTACTGAATTATCCTTCCCATTCTCTGGAACTTATCCTCCCTTAGCAGGCACATTTCCTATCCTAGACCAAGCTTTTCAAATGCTTCACTGAAGGAACTTCTTCAATTAATCTGCTTGACCTTATTCTGCTCCCAAATCCTGCCACTGATTTCCGGATATCTGTGTAGCATTTATACAGACTCTACCTGCTGATCCCAACAGAGCATCTGCCATCTTGATGAACGTTCAATCAGCGGTTGAGGGATCTATGATTCATGCATTCAAAAGCAATAACTTGAAAACCAGAGAATCTCTTGTGGGCTTCACTGGACCCCTGTTAATTGACTTGTACAGCTGGGCTTTGTCAGGCTGTATATTCCATTTGGCCTGAAACTCAACTGCTAAGTCATGACTGTAAGGTGAAGGTTACACTTGTTTCCTGAATAGGAAAAAATAGCAGTGGGATGTGACAGAAAAATGATGAATTTTGGAGTGGTTGTGTAGTTTGGACTTCCTCAGACCTACTATTATCATGTTAGGAGACTATGGAAAACATACGGCATGCCTAAAAAAATATGAAATGCTTTGAAACCAGAAACTTAATCTGATGAACATTTTTCCTTATTGAAGAAAGTAAACATTTTTCGGATGAAAGTAGTAGCTTGGGTAAGTGAAGCAAGCATTCATGCTGCACTGCATTAGTGTATACTGCTTGTATAAACATTAATCACATTTTCCTTCCTTTATAAAAGCAACATGTTGCTGTTATAGGTTTAATGGGGGAAGCGAGATCTGATCACAAGTGGTCACTTGAGACGCGCGTCGAGCTGCCTCGATCACCCAGGACACGCTAATTCCAGGTGTAAACAGCGCCATCGACTGTATAAACATGGCCCCAGAATCGTCAGTACAGGTTTAGCGCCCCTGCTGACAGGCTGCAGTATAACACGTAGCTAGCTCCGCCCATTTTTCCCCCCAAGTCACTTTTGTCATCTTTTCATCTGTAGTGTCTAATTCGAATCATTAGTTTTCCCGATGCTGATATGTGCACGTGTGAAAACTTGATGTTTTTATTCACGTGCTGGAAGTAAAATCTCTTCATTTCCTCTCAGACATCACGCCCACTCTGCTGGACTGGTTCTCCGTGCCGTATCCTCCCTACAGTCTGAGCGGCGGCGGTGGCTCTCTGGTTCACCTGACGGGTCGCTCCCTGCTCCCTGCTCTGTCCTCCGAGCCAATTTGGGACACAGCCTTCGGCAGTCAGAGTCTGCACGAGGCCACCATGTATTACCCGATGCGCTCGGTGAGGCGCGGCCGCTTCGTCCTGCTGCACAACCTGAACTACCGCTCGCCCTTCCCCGTCGACCAGGACCTGTACGTCTCGCCCACCTTCCAGGACCTGCTACAGAGGACGCAGGCGGGCACGCCCACCCACTGGTTCAAGACTCTGAGGCAGTATTACTACAGGGAGCGCTGGGAGCTGTTCGACACGCACTCGGACCCGGCCGAGCAGACCAACCTGGCCTCGGATCCTGATCATAAAGCCGTGTTGGCTCTCCTGAGGGAGCAGCTGGTGAAGTGGCAGTGGGAGACGGAGGATCCATGGGTCTGCGCTCCGGACGCCGTGCTCGAGGACAAGATGGAGCCCAAGTGCAGGCCGCTGTACAACGAGCTGTGAAGGATCAGCGCCGTAATGAGCTTCGACTCGCAGCCTTTGAAGTTGGATGCGAATTTCTGCGTGAGACTAAATGGAGCTCGCAGTGAACTGAACGTTGTGAAGAAGAGAAACGAGGAGATGTCATTATACACACACACACACACACTAAGATGCTTTCAGAAACCATGAACTCATGCCAAAGCGAAAAATCATTTTCATAAGTTGTTTTCTATTAAAAAGCCTAATTTGTACTTCAGTAAGTGTGCAAACTGAACACTGCGTAAACTTGTGCATAATATGGTCGTGTCCACTAGAGGGCGGTGTCTTAAATACAGTGAAACACGGAAATCTGCGAGTTTATTTCACTCTGAAACTGCTCTGTGTTAATATTACATTAAAATCTCGATCAAAATCGCCTTATTACAATTTTTTTTATGCAAACAGACACGCCCCCACACCTCAACCAATCAGCCAGCACTTAATCCAGATGGCTTACTTTCGATTATTTTTGGAAAGATAACATGCTGCTCATCGCTGTGGGGTTCAAGTAGGACATACAGGAATCCCAGGGTCAAGGGTCACGGCTCAGAGTCTGAGGCGTTAAATTAGCATGTCGCTAACAACTCTGTAGCGAAACTGCTGTAGGCTACGTGTCACTGATTTCTCACTCTGGATGAACTCGTAGGTTTGTTTTTAATGAAACGGCTCAGATTGAATTTCTTTGAAACTAAAAATCGCTAACATTTTCAGCATTAACTAATTGCTTGTTTTGCAATTACATTTTTTTTTTTAAATCCAGTTTTTATTAATATGCAAATTAGAAACGCTTCTAAACACAGATCCCGCCCCCTTTTACTGGCAAACCGTTTACAGTATAGCTCGGTCTGCATTTGCATACTGGAATCTGATTGGCTCGTAGATTTTATGACACTATAGCACTTTCCCGTTTCCTGTACGAATGACGTAACACTTTGAACCAATCAGAGTATAAATCTATTTAACAGTTATTCCACACAATCGAGTCGTACATGAGCTGATGGCTATAATCCGTGCATGACAAGATTGGAACAGTTATTCCGGTCATTCTATCCACAGTCATTGGATTTTGAGAAATGGAGCATTTTTATTTTTAGCAAATTCGATAAATAACTTTATACAAAACATCCGACAAAATCATTGTCAATTGAAATGACAGGAGCAATTTGTGAAAAATAAAGGGATCATAATAATTCTTGAAAAATAAAAAAAAAATACGTCCTTACCATCAAGTACTTTCATTCCATATTCTATTGCCTTTTTTTTTTTTTTTGTATTTTGGGGTTTTGTTTTCGAGTAGAGTTCTTATTTTGTCTTTGGTTGGTTCAGCAACGCGCTCCGCCATTTTCTTCTTCTTCAGGGTTTTTTGGCGGTTGGCAAACCAACTTAAAGATGCATTGTTACCACCGACTCGGGGAACGACACTACTATAGTTTAGCTGTTTCTGTTTCTTTTAAATAGTTGATAAAGTGATCTATCTGACCCAGATGTGGAGGGGAAAAAAAAATATTTTTTACAAATTTTATCATCACTGTCAGTTTTACTTAATAGTGTGTGCCTACGTGCAATCTGAATTATTTAAACATCATTTCCACCAACTGACTCTCATTCAACAGTGAATTTCCATCGACAGACTCGTATCATTTCTCTTCTTGGGCGCTCGTCAAAGCGCTCCAGAAGTGCAGCGAAATAGCCAATCGTGTATGGTTGCTAGGGAAAAATAATAAATATTTGGCCAATCAGCATCGCCGAATTTAATGGTTTTGGGGCGCTGGAAATTTCGCCCCTGCTACAGAAAATGTGGGAAAGTTTTGATTGCTATGGTGATAAACTTGAGGTCTTAGGTCGGTCAGTCAGAGAGATGATGGCGACGACGACAGTTGAGGGGCAGCTTCTACCAAATTCGGTGAGATCTTTGTTGAACTCCCCTTTCGCGAGAAGGACGATGGTGGAAAAAATCCGTGTTAAGGAGCTGCAACCCGACAAGCCCGAAATAAACATCACCCAGCCAACCAAGGAGAAATTTAAAGCCTACAACAGGACTTTTAGCAGGAGTTGGTTCCAGCGTAAGTCGTGGCTGACAGGCTGTGGAACAGCCAAAGCACTTTTTTGTTTCCCTGCATCCTTTTCAAATGATTTGACATGGACACAGTCTAGACAAACTGACTTAAAGCAGCTCTCCGAACGCATCAAGAAGCATGAAAGATCAAGAGTTCACATGGAAAACTGTGTAAAGCTAGCTGTGATTGGAAGGATTAGCATAGCGGCGCAGCTAGACGATGGGCACTGCATTGCTGTAAGAAGGCACAATGAAGAGGTGTTTGAGTCTTGTATTGTATTTGATACCGTTCCTTTCCAAAGCGTAAATGGACCCTAATATAGCTGTAAATTGTTAATTTACTTTATCTATGAAACTGCTGATTTTGAGAAGGAAATTAAATTATTATTGTGGAATCGTTGTCATTTTCTAACAGTTCATTTGAATGCTTATACTGGACTAGGCAGGGAAATCTATTGGCACCCCAGCCCCACCAAGAATTTTTTCACCAGCCGCCACTAGTTATGTCCCAAACCTTCCTCAATTTCATATTACTGTAATATTACAGCACAAAGCATATTATACACACCAGAACGTTTATACACGGATTTGGCTTTTGGTGTTAACATTTTGTAAAAAATCAGTCATTTTGTCTGAATAGCTTGAAACAAAGCAAATCATAAATCCATCAATTAACACCAATAAGACTAGACATTCAAGGGGAACTGAAGTCATTTTTAAACTTGCTTTATTTCTTAATTAATGTGTTATTCAATTACGTTTTCAGTTTTATTAACCTTATGTCGTGACTCGTATTGGCATATTAGATTACACTTATCAGCCTTTTCGGTTTTTAGCCATGTTGAATGTAGTTCGTATGGTCCATGGCAGGTGTCGCTTATCCGCGCGATCTTCACGAGACTTGTGCGAGACTTCAAACATTTCACCATCCTTATGCCTGTTTCTCGTTTTTGTCCTCGCTTAGCCTTTGATGTACTGTTTGTGCCTCGACCGACCCTTTTGCCTGTATTCTCGTTTTTGATCTAGCGTGCCGTTTTGGATCGTTTGCCTGTGTATATATTGTCTCACTGTATATATGTTCTGCACGTGACATGGAGATTATTCCATACGACTTCGAACCCACTGAGAAGAGTTGGAAAGACGACAGGATAAGGACTAGTCCGTCGTGCTGGTATTTACATCATTACTGTCGCACAATTAAAACGTGCCAGATCAGGCGGCTGGCAGGTTTTCAAAATAATAAATACATGCATGTATTTTTGTGATAAATATATATTATACTGAGTGCATTTCCCACATAATCCTCACTAAGGTTTCAGACAGCGCTACAAAATGGCGTCCCCACTATATAGTGCCCTATATAGTGAGTAGGGAGCGATTTCGGACACAGTCATGGACTTGTTGGGTGGACACTAGTGTCAGTACTTTGTAACTGGTATTGTGCTTTGCAGTTCCTTGGAAACATGACAAACAGCATTTTTTCTGCCTTATCAACTTAAAGGAGGAGGAAAAATTAATCAACATCAGGGAAGTAACAGTAACTCCTCTTCGCATTGGTTTACAACATGCATTTGAGTGAACTGTCATTCCTCACTCATATAATATTATATTACATTATGTGATAAAAGTCACATGTTGTTAATGTTTACTTCACCAGAACAGATGTGTAAATGAATTTGGTGAGTTGAGCCAGCTGGATCTGCTCGTTCCATAGTGACAGCTGAAAAGCAGCTCTGTGGGCATTGGCTCTGACTTTTCCTCCCAGTGCCAACATTAACATTTCAACAACTCATCTGTCAGAACCCGCAGATAAAAAGAAAAGTCAGTTTTGTTTCATATGCCAAAGCCGATTTGTTGTCCACTGCCCAAACCAGGAAATAATTAAAGTTCTAAATGTGAAAGCACATATTTTGTTGAGTACAGCAAAAAATAGCTGGAGCAGGGTGCATGACAAATATGTTTTGATGTAATTCATACCACTTAGCTTCGGCCTGATTTGGCTTTACACAATATTACATGCAATTAATCACCCCTTTACTGGGAAAAAGGTGAAAATTGATTGTCATAGGAACTCCATTTCATGGTGGACATTCAGGTTAATCGTTTGGTGTTAATACTCTGAGTGGTTTCAGCAGTAATTTAGGACAGGCACATGTCCAGATTTCCACTAGGGAGAAGTTATAGGCTATGAGAGCTTAACTTCATCCATATCCTTGCCAGCGTATCACTGTTAGGAATTTGAAATGCCCCTGAAATGGCTCCATGAGGATTTCTGGCACAGTGACACTTACCCTTGCTTTATTTTGATCTGTCAGTGTTTTTTTTTTTTGAGACAGTCAGTCATGGCTTTCGGTAATCATCTGTGTAGGGTTTCACATCTTTTTTGTAGGGCTGTAGAACTCAAGTCGGGTCTCAAGGTGTTTTCTGTAAAACTTGGTGTTGTCTAGGACTTCTGAATTATTGTTATTTGTACTTTGACTTGTCTGGTATT
>JAODKS010000011.1:12241381-12251911 GCA_028877415.1 Sciades dowii | reverse complement strand
CAAACTCCGCACAGAAAGGCCCTCGCCAGCCACGGGGCTCGAACCCGGACCTTCTTGCTGTGAGGCGACAGTGCTAAATACTACACCACTGTGCCGCCCTCATAAATCATATCAAACAAATTTAGTTACACAGACAATATTTATTTATTGGCAATTTTTCAAAAATGCAAGTGACAAAAAATAGTTTAAGTATTACATTTGTATATGAAATAACTTTTTTTGTGAGGTTACATCCGGCATGTTTGTATTTATTTATTTTTTTTATTTAAATTCCATTGCTTGAGCTATCTGCTGTACAGATGTATGGGTAATAGGCAGCGTTGAGGATGCATCGGTGTTGCCTTCAACTGAGGGCACTTTGACAGGATCTTAGAAAACAGGAAATGAGAGTTTGACCCATTTCAAATGGTCCTTGACACCTCGCTGTCTTGTTAGACATCCTCCTGAGACAGCAGTTCCCCTGTTTAACCTATAAGTAGTTTGTTCCATTGTTAATATTACGTATGGTTTATTAATGCTGAAGTGCATGGATTGTCAATGTAAACTAATACAGAAAGTGATGTTCATTAAGAGAATTCCTGTTACAGTAAAAATGCGGTTACTTTTATTGACCTATTTATGTAATGCTACACATTGTATCTGTCTATTTATTTCTATTTTTTTATTTTCTCTTCTTCTTCCTCAATCTGCTTTGTATTCATATTGGTGTTCTGTCGTGCACTGTGTTTTGTATGGCTGCTGTGATACACTTTCCCATACAGGATCAATAAAATATCCATCTGGGTGAGTTTTGTTCTTATACAGTTTGCCCAGCTCATATCCACTGGAGTGTGGTGTGTGACTTTTCATTTATTTATATATGAGAGAGAGAGAGAATATTACACGGTTGCATGAAGATATGAAGTTATCTTCAAGTGGCGAACATATTCATGAGTGAACAAAGTGAAGGAGTGAAAATCTTTTCAACACAAGATAAACTTCATATCTTTATGCCACCATGTAATGTTATTTATATTTTATGGACACATTCACAAAAAAAAAACAAGTTAATCCAAAAAAATTTAATTTTGAATCGGTTGGCCATTTTGACAACATGCGTCTAGTCAGCGGGAAAACATTGTGAGTGATGTCATCGGAGTGAAACATCATGATTGTTATACATATAGGACACTTTTTCGATGGAATAAAATCATGTGTTCTGTTCCCTTTTAGCGGGTTTCATTCATTTTGTTTGATAGCATGCAGTATTGTTAGCATATCGCTTATCCTACATGTATTACATCACTCTACCCAATGGAGAATGAGCATTGAATATGGTTTACGATATTGCATGGTTGGCAAGACAACATGACGTCACACATCAAAGTTGATGCGGATATCCAATGAGAAAGTTTTCTGCTGCGTATGCGCAGAAGCATTTCTTTGTTCGCCGGGAAAGAGAAAGACACATTGAACACCCGAAAGGCTACCAAAACTTCATTAGATATTCTTCACACATATTTACAAGAGAAAAACATACCAACGGACATCGAAAAACTGGAAGAGACACAAAACTTCTGTGCTAGCAGAACTGTGACTGTGACAATTTGTAAACAAACATGGCCGTCAGGTTTGCTTCATTAAATACGGAAGATTTTGAGAGAATTTTGGCTGCCAGACACACGCACACACACACTTCCCTCAGAATAGAAGAAAATACAGTATTGTAAATGCTGTGTCGATGATGGTCTGAGATCCTCGACACACTTCTCCAAGCTTCACAGGAGTTACAGGAAGAGACTCTGTTGTTCTGTCCAGAAGAAACAGAGTTTTACTTCATGGAGATGCTGATCACAGGAAAACTCTGAAATATTTCTGTTGCACAAAAATACATTAAAATATAATCCTACAGTGCAGCTGCAATATGTTTAAACTCAGACTATTATTTGTTGGATATCTGTTTATAATGGACCCCCCGCGGGGTGCCAATAATTTTGGAGCTGCCTGTAGTCATTTGTTAATGAACTAGAATAATTTCCTGGCAGTATTTTTGAGCTAAATGGACCATTCTCCCTGCAGTGATGTCTTCCTCAGTCACTAGATGGAGATCCGAGCCTGCCACAGCTGGCCTGCCTGCCACAGCTGGCCTGCACTGCGTTTCTCAGGTAGGGTTAGGGTTAGTAACTCTTCAGGATTTCCATATTTACATCACTGACAATTATATATATAAAGTAAATTATTTATTTAGTGAGTTTGTTTATTAATTTCGAGAGCATTTCTGTGCTTTATCTGCGGAAAATAAACCCTTCAGCCTGAATTACAGCAGTTCAACCTACCCTGGGGACGATGTGTAAGCCCCGCCCCCTCTCTGTGTCTATTGGAGCATTGTGATTGGTTCACGCCTTCCAGACCGACGTGCGTTTGTGTTAAATGAGGACGAATCGGGGGTGATTTCTGCTGGGCTGAATCTTAAACACCTCCTTATTCCCTACAGAGGCGCCCTACACAAGGTATAGTATAATGAGCTGTACACTCAGCCTAGTGCACTTTATATGAAATTGGAATACAGCTCTTTTTCTTTTCTTCTTTTTTCCCGTTCGTGCTGATGGCCTGGTGTTTGGGGTTGCCAGTTCCGTGGTTATCGTGTAACTCACTGCAGCTGCAGACTGAGTATTTAACACATTACATTAATTCCGACTATATATAAAATAACCATATTTAAAATAGCTTAATCAAAGAAAAATTACAACACATCTCTAGTGAGCTGGTCTTATTTTGTATTTGTATCCGCATGCCAATGGGAATATTACTGGGAAACAAGAAGAAGAACAACAAGGAGCCTTTATTTATCACACACACACACACTCAAGTACAGACTTAAACAGTGAAATTCCTCTCTGCATTTAACCCATCTGAAGCAGTGCACATACACACACAAGTGAGCAATGAGTGCACACACATACCCCGAGCAGTGGGAAGCTATGCTACAGCGCCCGAGGAGCAGTTGGAGGTTAGGAGCCTCGCTCAAGGGCACTTTAGCCCAACCTCAGCCCAAGGCCACCCCATGTGAACCTAACTGCATGTCTTTGGACTGTGGGGGAAACCGGAGCACCCAGAGGAAGTCCACACTGACACGGGGAGAACATGCAAACTCCACACAGAAAGGCCCCAGTTGGTCACTGGGCTCGAACCCAGAGCCTTCTTGCTGTGAGGTGACAGTGCGAACCACTACACCACAGTGCCGCCCCCCATTGTATTTTACTCGTTAAATAATAAATCGTGTTATAGAATTAAAATTTAGATGCATGCACCAGAAGAAAACGTCTTAGGCTCTGCGAATAAAGCTTCTCGTTTATGCAAATAAGTGAACAGGAAGTGATCACACACACTTACCTGGGACCCAGGAGCTCTGTTGAGCATTCTTTACGTTTCTGAGACTCGACCCTTGTAGGGTCAGATGAGTTTTCCCCTATGCCGCTCATTTTAATACATATCAGCAACTGCAAAGAGAACACACACACACACACACACACCAAGAAACAACCACACTAATTAATTTGCTGTACATTTTACTAAGGGTGAGTGATATGACAAAAATATTATATTGTGATACTTGAAAATCTTTCTGTGCTACACATGTACCATGATACACACATGTGCTAACAACCTGCTAGCAAAACAGAACTGCTGCTTAATAAAAGTTTGATGATAAAGTTCATGCTTTCGTTCATATCTGTGAAAATACAGCGCAATACCTGCAACATCTGAGACAGTGTAGTACTGTAACAGTGCTACGAGCCAGTTCATGCTATGTTATTAACAGTGTTATATGGGTTTGAACATCCTGATATTAATGAAAAGACCAAGACCAACAACACACTCCAAATTCAAGCGACTAACACGCAAAACATAAGGACTCTGGACCATAATTAAATGCAGTCGTCACCCTGGGAAAAGTGAAGAAGTGCAGTACACTTTGACAAAATGACAAAAGAAGCTTAAAAACCAATACTGACCAGTTTAGCAGTGTGTAAAACACATACATGTGCTTTCTGTTGTATTTTATACATATAAAATACAGTAGATGTGTGGCATGTAACAATCAGAGGAGAAGTGTCAGGGTCTTCTAGTCCTTCAGAGGAGGCCCAAACATATCAGCATTTCAAATGTTATATTTAATTTCTTTCATTCTTTAATTGCTTTCATTCTTTCATTATTTCATTATAATTATTCTCTTCGAATTCTGATTTGGCCTCATTTTATATCAGATTTGCTTCAGAAATGAAAGGGTTACTGTCCTGAAAACATTAAAATCGAGTTATTCAATGAGATTTTTTTTTGTTTGTTGTCTCTAGGCTGAGAAGAGTTTACAGCTGGCTCGCTCACTAGCGGGACAGAAGGCCATGGCAGTGTATATTTATGTAGGAAGTGACAGATGAATTAACCAATCAGATTTTGATTTAGAGTAGGAGGGACCAAAAAATTATCACCCTCTGCTTTCTCGAAGGCCAACATGAGCTTAACCACGAATCGGTGCCGTCAGCGCAGCAGTGACGTCACCTTCCAGCTGGTGTAGCGTTCATCAGTAGTGTTAGTGAATGCTAATAAAGCAGTCAAGCCAGTGCTATCGGGAACAAGTAGCACAGGCTAACGACCAAGAAACTAAGATTTCTGTCTCCAGACTCTTCTTGCCCACTCGCCACAGTATTTTTCACTCAGACTTAAGTATTCATTTCCCTGTGTAATTTACTTAGTTACTTCTAAAATCAACATCTACATCTACACACAGCAGAGTGACCTGGCAATCTGCCGCTAATCCCTTGCAGAATCCTTTGTCCTGTTGCTTTTTCGGTGTCTGGCTAAGTTTTGGCTGAGCTCAAGTCCCAGCTCTAATAGTAATGGTTTGCCACTGATAACAATATATCATGCAACGATAAATCGCGATACAAATTTATGACAATTTGAATCGATGAAATAAAAAATTAATTGTGATTAATCAGGCTACATAATCTCTTGGTTTTTCCTAGCAGTAATTGTGTTGTTTGGACAGCAGAAGGTACAACAACGTACAATAATGAGAATGCATGTGACTTCACTGTGGGAAGAAGTAACACAGCTCGAATACCACAAAACCACAAGCACAAAAAACAGATTTTAAAATGGAAATAGCTGTTGTGCGATTAATTGTACAAATAGATTTAACAAAAAATCAGAGCTTTCTTTTTACAGACTGCTGAAAGCTAAAGAAAAGAGAAGCAAATGGAAGTAGTACAAATACTCATAAAAGTTTATTAAGAAAAGGTCTATTTGTTATGAACTTTTTCATTTTTAATAAAATGAATATTTTAATTAATATGATATTATATTTTACTCCAACCTTTATGAATGTAGGTAAATAATTATTGTTGGTTATTAAGAAAAAGCTATTTTTTTTATTTAACAAAGGGAATATTTAAGTTGAATTTTAAAGAATCATTAAATCACTGTTGCATTTGACTTTGGTAATAATAAAATGTTCTTTTAATCAGTTAATGATGTGTGTCAGATCTCAGCTAATCAGTGCTAATTAAAGGAAAAGATGTTTGGGGTAACATGATTTGGTCACATGGTTGACGCTGGGAGGCTAAAGTGCTGAGCGAAAAGTGGAGCAAAGGCGAAGTCAATCAATTAGCTTTTACAATAGGTCTATTCTCCAGAGACACACACACGTGTGCGCACACACACATGCACACAATGAGACAATGTGAGAAAAAGATGGCGAGACAGGAAAAGACCAATCAAGAGACAGAGAATACCAATATATCCGATACGAGTATCAGCTCTATATCTCAATACTGATTGCTATCACTGTTTTTATCTTTGCCGTGAAAGTGTGTGCTTCTGACTAACTGTTTCCTTCATTTTACACAAGGCTACGTCACTCAAGATGGTGTAGATCGTTATTTCTTTCTTAAGGCTGTCACACAGTCTGACTGATCATCATCGTCTTTTGCGCTTGAACACGCTGCAAATGACACCTGATGGCTGACACGAACTCTCCATACCAGCAGGGGGCTGTATTCATGATCAGATTATACTCATATTCATACAAACATAAAGAAAAATTAATGTCCCAGTGTTGTAACTCTGCAAGATCTGAAGTCTTGCTGCAGTATGTGCTGGTATTTGTTGTAGAAAAACTATAAATAAAATAAAATAGGAGTGTATTCTTCATGTTCAACCCAGAAACCGTGAGGGGGCACAAACTTTTGAACCCATCTTTCGCACATCTACTGTTTTAATACTTAACATCTGCTATTTATTTTGTACCTCGACACTGAAACAAACGGCAAGCGATCTGTTCTGGTTATCGGTCACCGGCGTCATTATATATGCACAGGAAATGACATCGGCATCCTTCAATGCATGTAGAAGAACAGGGAAATGAGCCATAATGAATTATTGAAGGTGAAATGCATTTTAATAACCGCCACAGATGGTAATGGACTAGAGAATAAGATGTGGCTGCATAGTGGGGCAGAAAAACTGGTTAATGGGAGCTTCGGCAAATAGGTCAGTGAATAAGATCATATATAAGAGAGCTGCTCCACACGCAGGAGGAGAACTCGCTGTACTCCATTAGAAACCTCCTGCTTCATGGCTTTGGATTAAAGAGTCTTCAGGGTTCCCTGGTCTGAAACAGCCAGACATATGAGCCTGGTGTGGAAATGATACATATACATATATACCAGACATGTCTTCCAGACTCTAACATCCACAGCAGGGGCGGTGATTTATTCGATATTCAAATGAGCCGAATGTTCATAATAAATACAGTAACTTATTCAGGGACTTTCTCACACTCAAGACTCTTCTACAAGTTCATTTCGACGTGTGTTTCCTGAAGGAAATCCTGTATGCGTGCGCATATGTTTGTAAGAATCTTTACGACGTGGAAGGATGAAGAGATTACATTTTAAATGAGATATAATTTAAGAAAACTTAACTTTTAACATTTAAAGAAAGAAAATCAAAGTCATGGCTGAAGTAGTTGTGTGCATGAATAAAAAAAAAGGGAAAGGAATGAAGAGGATAGGGAAGGAAGCAAAGGAAAAGTGGGAGGAAGGAAGGAAGGAAAAGGAAAGAGAAAAAAGGAGAAGGACAAAAGGAAATGCAAATGAAAAGGAAAGGAAGAAAATAAGAAAAAATGGACAGGTAGGAGGAGGACAAGAAAAAGAATCAAGGGGTAGGGAATGGAAAGAAAGGAAATCAAAAGGAAAAGGGGAAGTAAAGGAAAAGGAAAGAGGAAGGAAGGAAAGCGAAATGGAAAGGAAATGAAAGGACAAAAAGGTGAAAGAAAAAAGATGGAAAAGGAAAGGAAGAAACTAAAAATGGAGGAAATAATAAAATAATAAAAGAGTAAATGAAAAAGAAGCGAGGGGTAGGAAATGGAAAGAAAGGAATTCAAAAGAAAAAAGGGAAGTAAAAGGTAGGACAGAAGGAAGGAAGGAAGGAAGGAAGGAAGGAAATGAAAGGCAAAGAAAGAAGGAAGCAAGGAAGCTAAAGGCAAGGAAGGAAGAAAGGAATGGAGGAAGGAAGGAACGAACGAAGGAAACAAAAGACAAAGAAGGAAGGAAGCGAAAGGCAAGGAAGGAAGCAAAAGGCAAAGAAGGAAGGAAGGAAGGAAGGAAATGAAAGGCAAAGAAGGAAGGAAGTAAAGAAGGAAGGAAGTAAAGAAGGAAACAAAAGGCAAGGAAGGAAATGAAAGGCAAGGAAGGAAGGAAGGAAGGAAGGAAACGAAAGGGAAGGAAGGAATGAAGCAAGGAAGGAAGGAAACAAAAGGCAAGGAAGGAAGGAAGCAAGGAAGGAAGGAAGGAAGCAAGCAAGGAAGGAAATGAAAGGCGAGGAAGGAAGGAAATAAATCAGCTAGTATAGTTGGAAGTCAAATGGAACAACTTTCTGTGTTTCAACTGGAAAACATTCACACGTCAATCTCAAGTATTTTGAATAGTATAAAGTTCATTTAACAACACACACACACATCAGTGCACCACTCTGATATAATAATCAGTATTCTGTGTGCTTTATGAGGGCTGGGTTAACTCCAGAAAGCGCAGTGTGAGGAAGGAATCAGCGTCCTGTCCTCCTGCACACACTACTGTTAGCCAGCTGCAGTTTAAACAGATTAAGAAGCGCATTAAAGTGTCCGTGAAACGGCGGTGATCTGATTCAGCCTGAGACGTGTTCAGGGGTCTGACTTCCTCCACAAGAGCCAACCACATTTCACCTGCACCATACCTCACCTCCATATGTGGCCAAATCAGTCCAGAACACACCTGATGATTACTGTGGTGGGAAACATGCTTTCCACAGGGCCCTTGATTGCAAATAATTGGAAATAGTCCATGCTTGTGCACGGAGTCAAATATATTTTTTTAAATATACAAACTAATCTGAGAAACGATATATCTTCTTATAATTAGCTTCATATAGTTTACCAATCAGCCAGTGATAAGGCAACACTGGTCCTTCCTTTGAGCTGTGCTTTATCTGCAGTGTGTGAGCTAAGTAGGTGGAGACACACACACATGGTTGCATGGCGCCAAAGCATGAGGCTGGCACGCTGTTAAGGCCTGGCGTGCACACGCTCACACACACACACACACACACACACACACACACACACACACACACACACACACACATTACGTAAGGCGAGTGCTGCTATTGGATCCCTGCTGGATTGCAGTGGCCTACTTTACCCGAACGACAGAGAAATCAAATCACTGCAATGAGAGCGCAGTTACTTTATAACACAGATACACCAGTTAAAACATAACACACGCCATGAGAAGCTGCTTCATTCCTACCAGAAATTATCAAGACATTTCTGTACACCTTTGTCAAGGCAGATGCTGATAAACTCCAATTTAAAAAAAAGAAAAAAAAAAAGAAATGCACAATATTATTCCACAGAACACTCCAGAACACTGTCTGAACCCCAGTGTACCACCGGGAACAAGGTCCAGACTTCATGCCTCAGAGGAAGTGCATAAGGACTAAGGTGTCATCATGATTGACAGCCCTTCGGTGTCAACTGGAGCAATCAGAATTGGCCACAGAAACCGAAGTGCATGCGATCAAAGAAAAAAAAAACACTTCAAAAGTCAAGAGAGACTCATGAACAGCAACCAGTCTCCACAACTTCAACCTAATTTCCTGAATGACACGAAAATCAAAACAAGCCGACTCGGGGAACTTTCGACAGCTTTCACCCTCTGGACATGTCGCAAGAGCCACATCATTTCACAACGGGAATAAACCTCCAGCTACTGTGCAATACTCTGTGTTCCTGAACACCACACTGAACACTACTGGGGGAAAAAGCATCATAAAATGTTTTCGCAAGGTGTTACAATAAGATCTCCCATAGAGACCTGGTGAGTTCGAAGGCCACAGCATATGATTTATACCATTTAGCATTATTCCGTGAACTCTGGTGCACTGAGGGCAGGGGCGGAGTCATCCTGGAAGAGACCACTCCCACCCATCAGGATCAATACGTTTCATCACAGGAGAAAGGTTATCAGTCACAAGAGTGCTGTATTGATTTGCAGTGACCCTCTGGAGTCTGGATCTGTCCAGGTCTGCACATGTAATGAGTCTATTTGCACGTGGACGCTTTTGTGCAGAAATAAGGAATGTGTTTTCTTCGCATGCTGTTTGGAAGCACGTAGAACTCACTGATCACCTGATCAACACTACCAGCATTCTAACAAACACTGCTTATTCACGGACACACTCATGTTCACTCAGAAATAGTATGGTCTTTCCTCTTTCAGAGATTTCTCCCTCACACTCCTACCAGTCAGCGCAAAGTCTATGAAATATTTCCCAACAGCTCTGAAGAAAGCACCATTTAACATATGACATTAAACATTTCATCAACAGTTAGAGTTATCAGCCATAATGGGCCATAAAACACAACATGCCAATTAAGTAGGTGTCATACCTCGACTACACAATGTAATGCAATGACATTACCATGACATGGTTATGTCAGTGTTATGGCACAGGGCTTTTAAAATGCTTTCACACGAGCAACCCACTATTTTAAAACCCGGAAATATCCACCCTAAACTTTCTGACTTCACGGCGTAGTCGCATTCTCACTTGCCATTGAGTTCATGGCGTAGTCAGGCATTTTTATCCTTCAGACCTCGGAAGGCACTGCTCTTTCTGCTAAATGCAAACAAGCGTCACGTTCTTGTTTCTCAGTGTGAACAAACTAGTGCTAATGCCTAGTATAATATCAAAGTATGCAATTTGGGACACTGTATACATATTCACTGTGTATCTGACCCTTGAACATTACACCATTTCTACAATTTTAATTTGTTTAAAGTAGTGATGTAACAATTCACCCAATTCATGATTCGATTCACGATATTGGGTTCACAATTCATCCATCCATTATCTATAGCCGCTTATCCTATGCAGGGTCGCAGGCAAGCTGGAGCCTATCCCAGCTGACTATGGGTGAGAGGCGGGGTACACCCTGGACAAGTCGCC
>JAODKS010000011.1:7445806-7456124 GCA_028877415.1 Sciades dowii | reverse complement strand
TGTTTCAGATTGTCTCCTCCGTTAAAGCATAATGTGTGTGTCATTTTGGGGGTGAGTAGAAATGGTACATTTGGAGAAGCAGGTTGTGGAAATAGCACCTGATATGACCTCCATTTTAGAGAATGCTACGGAGATAATAGAAACTCCAGGAGGTAAAACAGTGCAGCCTGAACTTGTGCTGTATGAGCAGACCCTAGGCCAGGCATTATAGAGGATGAATGACAATGCAAAGGATCTCAAACGTGGCATCTGTGTCTGTGATTGAGAAGTGCGACATGACTGTGTGTTCAGATTTTAATTAATGCTGAATATTTGTTCTGTCATCTCATGGTGTAACTTCTGTGCCATTTAATGGCAACATGTAATGATTACGAAACCTGAAATCTAGCAAGCAGTGTGTGTAGAAATAATAGTTGCTTGTGCCAGTCGCGGTTTAATCATATGTGTGTGCCTGTGGCTCTTTTTGCAGTCTGCTGTGCTGATCTCTGGGAGTTCAGTACATGGATTCATTTCCAGAACTGGCTCTTAAGTGTCATCACAGTGGACGCCCCGCTGCGGTAAGCCATTGGCTTTATTTGTTGATCTGTATGTCCCTCCCTCCCTCTTGGCTCATGGAGGGGAAGCGAGCCCACTCGTGGGTGACCATTAGACGCAGATAATCTGCAGTGATTAGATAGGTTTTTATTTTGCAGTGCAGGCCCAAGCTCAGAGAGGCGAGAGGGAGCTTTTCAGAACAGAAGAATAGAGAGAGCCGCTCCAGCAGGCTCTCAACGCCGCTCCTGCCTTTAGAGCCCAGTGGCCAGGACAGCTGCCTATTCACACGGGTCTGCCAATTAAGCACATTCAGCAGGGTGCTGGAGAGACGCCCAGCCAGAGGTAGACAGAGAGCTGATCGTCTCCTCTTTGCCTCTCATCTCATCTTCTCTCATAATCTCCCTTTCCTCTTTTCCTTTCACCTGTTTTTGAAAAAAAAAAATCACCACTGCTCCAATTTTTTTGTGGAAATTATTCTGTGAGCTTTAACTCATGGTCTTTTTTCCATCTTTATAGGGAAAATGACCAGACAGTATTTCTTCTGTTTTCAATTTAAATACATTGCACATCTTTAGTACTGCGCTTGCCACAGGTTAAGTGGATGAATGTAACCTATTACCATCCTCTCATAAACAGGCCAAAGGTTCAGATGTACATGACTTGTGCTAAATTTTATCCACCATGCCACTGACACACACACACACACACACACACACACTCTCAGGGGGCTGTAATAGCAGCCAGTGGAACAGTCATTAATACTCTGAGTGGTATAACCACCGTGGGCTGGGAGGTTAGTAATAGATGCTGTGACCAGTAATTAGGCTGCAGACTTGTGTTAAAGTGTCGAGACTTTGGGAAACCGATTTATGGAATAATTAGTCTCCAGCAGTTTATTGATGGCACTTTCATACTTTTCCATGTGTTCCTTTTGGCCCCTCGGCCCACATTAGCGACCCTCTGGGTCTCCCCAAACAGTCATCCCATCTAATTAATTGAAATTAGGTCAGATCAAATGCATTTCAAGTTTCTCATATTGAAATTACCTGGGGGAATGAATTTCCAATTTAGAACTTGGGATTTCTGTCTTGTTAAATGGCGCTAAACGACGGTCTTAATATGCACGTAGCAGCAATGCAGTAGAGTAATAGCTGCTAATCTGAGGCCATTGTTCTTGTTGCCCTGTTTATACCTCATCATTCAGATGACTTTGTTGCCAGCAACTGCGTTGTACTCTTTTAAACAGCCTGATATTAAGAGTAAAAAGCAGACTAAATCAATGAATATTTTTTTCTCTTTAAATAGAAGAGTTTCTCAGTAAGATGAACATTTTTGGTGGACTAAAACCAGTTATAGTTACATGACTAAAATGTCAGTAACCGTAAATCATAAAAAAATAGAGCAAGTAATTAAATATTCAAGCCAATTTATGGTTTTTGGTTATCTTTTTAGTCTAACATAAGGTTGAAAATGTGGTCTAGATAAATTACAGTAGATAGAAAGGTAAGTAATGGGAAAAAAAACAAATAACATAAGTCTGGGTTATTTAATAATGAATCACATTGGTTGACTGCTTCTAGGTAAAGTATATAAATAATGAATTGATTTCACCAAAATTTTACAAAAAAATCTGAATTGTGAATTGAATTTTGAGCTCATTTTCTGAAAATCACTTCAGAACAAATCATTTTCAGTAGTTTAGAGTGATTTTAATAAGTGATATGCATTGCAGTGTAAACTGTTTATAGTAAATCAGACTGCTGAAGTTTAATGAAATGTATTAAAATCTGTTTAGCTAAAATCTGTTAAAATCTGGTCAGTTATGATACAAAATTGTTAAGTAGATGACTAACTGCAATTATTCTATTCACATTGACTGGATATGAGCAATCACATGCTCTGATTGGCTACTCTACTACTAGGCTATCAGCTCATATACTGTGAGTGGAGAAAAACAAAATGGTGGAGCTTGTTGCTGAACCAACCAAGGACGAAATAAAAACTCTACTCGAAAACAACCCCCCCCCCAAAAAAAAATACAAAAAAGGCAACAAAATATGGAATGAAAGTATTTGATGGTATGAACGTATCTTTTTTATTTTTCAAGAATTGTTATTATAGCATTTCTCACAAATTGCTACTGTCATTTTGCCGGTTTGTTTACATTCTAAGTGGAAATGATTTTGTTGAACGTTTTATATAAAGTTTTTATTTACCAAATTTGCAAAAAATAAAAATGCTCTGTTTCTCAAAATCCAGTGAATGTGAATAGAATAAAACAGTTATTCCACTCAATCTTGTCGTACATGGCTTAAAGCCAACTCGGTGCTATGCGCCTCGTCGGCTACTGGCTCATGTACGACTCAATTTCATGGAATAACTTAATTATACATGTTTATTAAAAAAAAGAAAAAAAATCCATTTACGAGTACCATCTGCTGCACAAGTCCCTGTTTAAGTTTTAAAAGGCAAACCTTGTAGCTGGAACTATTGTCAGAGCCGGAGGTATAGAAAATGAAAAATCAACACCTTGTGATCAATCAGAAATGAGAATTCAACAGAACTATGGTATTTGATTAATTCAGTCATTTTGAGTCCAACTATACATGCCTAGCTCATATAAAAAGTACCACTGTGTAATAAAGCTGAATCAACACTGAAATATCAAAGGGTGGGTATTTTACAGAAAAAAAAAAATCTATAAATAGACCACCGAGACACCCAGCTGAACTTGTAGATCCCGTTTTACTGTAGAATGCCAAAAGAGCTATAGAGCAGTCATGGCTGAAAAGGCTGAGAAAGATCACACAGCTCTTGAACAGGTGCAAATTCCAGCAATACCACCATGTTTGGGATTTAAAATGCACTCTCGTGGCACAATGGGCACTTTTAATTTGAGACAGGTATAACAGTGAGTGTTGTTCCCAAAATACATCAACACTTTAAATTTGAGATCACCCACAGTCTCAAGTCTATAGTTAAGAAACCATGACCTTTCTGTACCAGGCACTGTTGTTCCATAAGTAGTACACCCAGCATATCCAAAGGAACTACTCTTCTGTCACTTTCACGCGAACTGGGTCTTCAAATAAACAAAGGCAGTAAACAATGGTGAAAGAAGAAAAGAGGATGGTCTGAAACTTCTAGAGAGCAACAGAAAGGCCTGAGTGTAAAAGGGGTTTGGGATCCTATACTGCCATCAACTCCTACCCCCCATTGTCCGCCTGCTATCCTCCCTACAAGCATCTAAGAAATGTGTTGCGTTCAGGATGAATGTATTTGATCTTGGTCAGGTTGGCTTCAATGGGGGTGGTTTTTCTTTCCAGAGGTCAGAAGCTCCATCAGCAGTCTGAAATAGGGAGAGTTCGGTATCCTTAAAAAAAAAAAAAAAGTCTTCAGGGAGAAGAAGTTCAAACCCACAGTGCCTGGACCACTGGAACAAAACTACTAATAATCCAATCAGTCCACAGTAATGTGTCTTGTACATATTTGTTATATTCGGCTGTTGAATCAAAGACAAAAAAAAGTAGGAAGAATGCTCAAAGAGGAAGGAGAGAGAGAAAAAGATTATGTACCTTTCAGCTGAGTTGGTGAATAAAATGCAAACAGAGCTTTAGACGTCTGCTTTAGATCTTTGTAAACATGGCTGAGCCCCTCCGTTCCACTCCGTAACCCTCTGGGCTGGCAGGGAACTCAGGCTCTTGTCAAGCTCCAATCTTTTGTAGTGCTCCTCTGACATTCAGCCAAACTTCTTTCTCAAGATGTTCTTGCATATGTATGAGTGGAGGGTTAGGTGCCCTTTCCCCACTGCACTGCACCAAAGCACCCAGTTCCAGCGCTGGGCATATTTACTGGTCGAATTAACAAAATGTCACACGTGAATACCGCATTCTCTTTCGCCAAAAGATCCAGCCCCATTGCGTAAATGCTCAGCATAGAATTGAAGCACAAATTCCAGTTAGCAAGTAAGGAAGATGGTAGAATAAATGACTACTGTTCTGGCCCACTACTTCCAAATCATCATGATCCCAGATTTGATGATGTGGTGGTCAGATAAAAAGCATTTGCTTCCTCTCCTGCCTTTGACAAGCCCTGTTGTCTTTACTTTATATCACAGAGTATCATTCAGCCGGCGTGATCTTTCCCAACCATCTTCCAGAGTCCGCAAAGAGGCATAAATCAGATTGGACATGTTGCGACAAGGTGCCTGAGGGCATCGACAGGCAGATTTACCATCTGCATTACTGACTGAGGTCTGGGTCCACTCAGTCCATGACACAAATCTTTGTCCTGTTTTGCTGTTCTAGACGTTCATAAGCAAGTCCACAGGGTACACAGAAACCCAGGAATTCTGAGCATCCATCCAATTGTGGCTTATCTTGAGTGTGAGGCAATTATGCACAGCACAGGCACCATAATCGTTCAGACATGCAGGCTTGTGGCAATTAAGTAATTTGAAAAAGGTGGACTCATGAAGAGGCGCCATCTTTGCTTAATGGAAGAAAGTAAATCCTGCTAGTAAATTACCGATCTCCTTAAAGCACCTGGTGAAGAGTACAGTCTTTGTTCTCCTGCAGCATCAGCAAAACCAAAAAGGAAAATAAAAGCTTCACTGTTAGCTCTTACCTGAGCTTATTGACAGCTCTCAATTGAATTAAACTACATCTGATATAACTTCTCAAATGCATGCTGCATCAGTGCCAGAGAATACCAGCTCACTCTGCTCATGAACGTTTGCACCATCTTTACTTGGTGTATAAAATATTTTTATTACATGGGTGGATTTTCCAGGCTTCAAAGTCTAAACAAGAAAACTGAGTCATGTTTTAGTCCTGCTTAATCCTGGAATGCTGCACCCATGAATCATTCATACCTCATATCCTGTTTACTACAGACCAGAGATGGCAGAGTTATCTCTTCTACATACATGACTTCTTGAACTATGGTCTTTCCATAAGGAAAATGTATACAGAAACTACTGATGGCAAACAACTCCTTCCTGTTAGACATCTTTCAGCATTATTTTTTTATCAGTGCGATTCAAGACAAAAATATCTCATTCTGACAAAATTCTAGGCACAAATCCTAAAGCTAATGAAACACAAGGCAGGCTTTCTGTGCTTTCACCAACCAAGTGTTAAAGCAATTTTATAATAAGGCTTAAAGCTAAATCCTAGATTAAACTGTTTTACACTAATG
Source organism: Sciades dowii (assembly GCA_028877415.1). Taxonomy (NCBI): domain Eukaryota; kingdom Metazoa; phylum Chordata; class Actinopteri; order Siluriformes; family Ariidae; genus Sciades; species Sciades dowii. The sequence continues at coordinate 7,450,391 of JAODKS010000011.1, read as the reverse complement.
CACAAAAGTTTCATAATGATTCAACTGAACCTTTGTTGAAGGTTCAGTGAAGTTGAGAAAACATGCTCAGTTTGCAGAAGATTAATGAGATCTGTACTGGAACCAGAGCTGGAATGATAAACTCTGAGGCACTGTGAGACATTGTTGAATGTTTTACAGATACCTGTGGCATTTTTGATGAAATGATAGAGAATAAGTGATTACTTTCACAGCAGGACAAATAATTACTCTTTCACAAATATATTTTTGGTATTTACAGTTACCAAAACTTGTTTTTAACAAGTGTACCTCAGCTTAACCTTTGTTTTTATACTTAATGGGAACTTAACTCTCTCTGGTTTAGATAGCCAAATTGACCATACAAAGCCTAACATGCGTCATTTTGCCAAATGTTTTCCAAACCCACCCATGTAATCCACCCTGCTATGCCACACTTTCTGGACACGGCTGATGTAAAATCTTTCCAGCTGAATAGATCTCTCTAAAGAGCTTGGATCACGAAAGGGAATAACCCTGCCGTGGCACTATGAAAACCAGCTCCATTAGTAAGACATGGACTCAAAGCAGGAAAAAGACGTGTCTAAAGCGGAACAAGAACCAATAAGACCACCCAGCTCTTAGATTGGGTTCTTCATCTTTGGTAGCCACACTCTTTTGGTGTGCAAGTGTGCATATCCTCAGAGGACCCATTCCTACCCCACCACTAAAGCCAAAAGCAAGGCCAGCTGGCCACACATCACCAAGTCCTTATAGCAACAGCAGGGGGACAGGTTCAATACTCTTCTCCCATTTCTTGCCTCCTGCAGAAGCACCAATGTGGTGAAATCAATCCTCCTGTATTTGAATGTCTGACAGCCCCCTGTCAGCATGCACCATCCGAGCCACAGCACTAAACCATTACCCGCATCTGCACTTCCAGGAGGTATACCAAATGTCTGTTTTTAACATGTTAAACGTTTGCTGTGGTCCTTACTAGATGCAGATCCCCCATCTTGAAACGAGGCAGATTTATGCCAAAGCATGAAGCATGTGAGCAGGGACACACATTGCACTGACAACCCCAATACACTCAAAATCATTCACAGACAACAACATTTTTAACGCGTATGGAAGTCAAACGCTTGGAACCACTGCGCCTGAGCCAAGCTGGTTGACTCAATTGTGCTAGACATGAAACATTCTGGAGGAGAACATCTGGACAACAGCTTAATGATCATTAATAGGGCTATAAATAGAATCACATGCTGTCTTGTGAGTGTACAGATTAAGCTACGCGTCTTTACATAGTGTGGTGGCAGCACTTTTGGTTGGAATTTTCCTAATAAAAGTCCTGTGGGTAGCTGCACTACTCACGGCATGAAGATCCTACTGCTACGATGCATCACAAGCTGTGGGAAGTGCTAGTGATCCCTGACTTTATTTTCAGATGTCACAGTATAGAGATTCCACGATTAGCCAAGTGATTAAAGTTGCCTTCAAATCCAGCTCAAGTTCCCACTTCAGTCCATCAGTACTACTGGAATGTTCAAATCCATCCTTGTCATTTTCTGGAGTTTTGATATACTGCTACAGAAATGTGTTTAAATAGACATGGGTTAAGAATATGACAGCAACCGGGAGGACACAAGTAACATAACATAAATGGGTTATGGAGTGAGTTGAGTTGGAGTGTAAAGATTCCTCAACCCAGCATCTTAAAGAACAGATAATATTCACAATAGAAAGTCTGGGGCATTCACCACAGTCTAATGTTATCCCCAAAGGGGCCACCACCATTCAACTCTGCTTTACTGAATGCATGGGTTCAGAAACATGGCCAAACTGAATACATTACATTGCATTAATGGCATTTAGCAGACGCGCTTAACCAGAGCAACGTACAACACACCGAGAGAAGACTAGGGAGCAGTTGGGGGTTAGGAGCCTTGCTCAAGGGTACTTCAGCTATTCCTGCTGGTCCAGGGAATGAAACCAGCAACCATTTGGTCCCAAAACTGCTTCTTTAACCATTAGGCCATGGCTTCCCCACATGATCTTTACATGCGATACATGATCTTTCATGCATCTTTGTCAAATGCCTACACTGAGGATGTACTCCCCAGTCTCTGCATCTACTCAAAAAGCACTGCTTTATTTTACACAAGATTACTTGCTCAAAAAGCTGCATTGCAGACCACTCGGCCACTATCTTGACCCAGGTAAGAACAAGCAATAGCTCTGCAAGCACACCTCAAAAAAAGCAGGAAGAGGCAAAAGCAAACATTGGAAGAAAATGTCCTCATAGCAACTGACTGACAAAGTGGGGTTTTAGTGTCCAGCAAACAAGCATCCCACTCCACTTCCATGCAGCACTTAAATACATCTACAAACACGTCAAGGCTTACGGAAAGACCGATAAAAGTCTTACAGCTTCTGCATGTTGAGAAAGAATCATTTACACCCCCACCAGTGTTCCGGTAAAGGGTCTAAACGTGTTCATTTATTTTCATTACGCCCCATGTTTACTTTGGGAATGAAACTTGACAAGCTGTTTAGAGAAGTATTGATTTGCCATGTGAAGGTCAGCAAGTTTTTAATAAACAAGCACGAATATAAATCCTAACCTCTAAAAACATGACGTGCTGCTCCACAAGAGTCTTGGATTGCATTGACACAGAACTGCAGGGCCTATGGAGAAAATCAGCACATACCAGTCATAATTTGCAAGTTTGGTCTGGCCAATTTTTGTCTGTGGGGGGAGATCTGTAGCTTAGAGCTGCAACTCTGTGTGAAAATAACCGGGAACACAATAGTAGAGCAGGTGCCTGAGTAGTCAGAGCTTTAATAAACTAAAAAAAATAAAATAAAATCCTTGAGGAAAAAGCTTTGAGTCAAGAAAAGCACCAAGGGCCAAAAATGTCTTGGCTGGTGCTCTGTAAAGGTTAAACTGAAAGTAGCATTTAGCATGACGTATCGCCTTCCTCCATCGCTTGCACTGGTTGCTTTCTATCCAATACTTTTCTAACCACTTGCAAAAAAAAAAATCCAACTATCTTCTACTGGAACATGGATGTGCTGTTGTACAACATGTGGACAGAGGTAAACATCATAAATACTGGATATGAATTTGCATTTCAAGGCAAAGCACAACAAAACCTCAGGAAGGCATGGTATGATGACTTGAGAGGAAGGCAAAGCCTTTCAGGTAGCATGTCTGAAATGCCCTGTAGGTCCAGGTGGTTTCACAAAGAGCTGAACAGTACAGTGCTTTGCGGTCAGTTCCCACATTACTCCGTCTCAGTGCCAACAGCCAAGGGATGCAGTGTTGCTATGGCTGCCTGAGGTGGGGGTAAGTGTGGGGGACTCCTCATAAATCAATCCCGCCTCTAGATTTATCCAGAGGGTGCGCTGATTGCACACATGGTAAATCAGCATGAAAACTCTCAAAGTTCCCTTGGAGCCATTAATAAGTTGTTCCTGCCTTTTGTGAGATATTTCAGATTAAGGAAAATGGGATAGATTAAGAGATGCTTGTCTAAATAGGTACTACCTTGTTAACACTGCTCATACCTTAGTCTATTCTCAGTGAAGACCAAGTAAATCTGACCTCCAGGCACGAGTGTCACTTGTGATTTACAATAAGCAAACAGGGCCAAAAAGCTAAAGCAAAGCTGACTTGTAATGACTTGGGGCAATGACTAACCTTCTATAAGCCTGGGACTGTGTTCTCTGGAATGTTTATTTTGGGCTTCTGCAGGGAGTTGTGAATGAGCCCGGACACTCAAGGGGACCCTGATAATGCAAAGATAAGCTCTGCATTTAAGACTTGACATCACAGGCTGAAAAAGGTAGATAGACCTTCATATCAGTGTAAAGAAAACACTTTGGACTGCATTACTGATTACGGCACTGTCGTCCCCCCCCGGTCACTCACCTCTCTACAGCAAGGAGGCCTGTTACAAAAGGTGACACAAGCTCATCAGTAGATGACGTGGTGTTCGAACATCACCTTTCACTCCTACCTCAGAGAGCTGTCCTTCCTCAGGCATGAGTGTGGTGATTGCTGCTAATGATGGGAAGAACTAGCTTTCTGAGCATGAGCTCTCCCAGAAGACAATAAGGGTTGTCATCCAGGGACGGACTGGCCAACGGGCATACCAGGCATTTTCCCAGTGGGCCGATGTGCTATTTGGGCCGATGGTCCCGACACTTTTTAAATTAGGCTATTATTATTTAGCCTATTGGTCTGAGCGGCCCATAAAATCAGCAGATCAGCGGCCTGATCGACGCTGGCCCAATAACATGGTCAAACACCACCCCCTTTGGTCCTATCTGCGTTCAGCAAAAAAAAAAAAATTAAGCGCAAGTTCCCTAACCACCAGCCCACACACGTTGATCTACGCGGCCCATTGGATATTTTCTTTACTGACACAGGGCTGGTCCAATCATGAAACACCTCCACCTTCGGCTCGGTGTGCCGGTGTGAAGTAGGGTATAGTGTAGGATTAATGTAACTGTCTGTTCGGATCTCTTGAGATGGAGAGAAAACGCAAAGGCGGCGCAGAGAAGCTGCGAGATAAAAAGAAACTTGCGCTTCAAGCAGACG
>JAODKS010000011.1:7368723-7379011 GCA_028877415.1 Sciades dowii | reverse complement strand
GCCTTTCGCCCGTAGTCAGCTGGGATAGGCTCCAGCTTGCCTGCAACCCTGTAGAACAGGATAAAGCGGCTAGAGATTATGAGATGAGCTCTATTCCACAACTGTAGTGATCCATATTATGTCAAGAACCGCTCAAGTAAATAAAGAGAAATGATATCCATCATTACTTTAAGATAGGAAGTGCCTTAGATGGTGTGTCCAAACTTTTGACTGGTACTGTACAACTATTAACTGTAATAAAACTATTTACCCACCCATGTCCTTCTGCCATCTAAATATCTAGCCTGGAAGTTTTTCAATCCTATTTATCTCATTAATATTAACCAAGTCATCTAGCAATTCTGGGCCTGAAACTACCACACCTTCCTCTAATAATCTGCATATCTAATGTGACTGGTTTAAAGCTGAAAAGCTTATTTTGTGACATCACTCGCTGGACTCATCCAAAAGGTGAACTGCATTAATGTGGTTTTTTTTTTTTTTTTTTAATCTAGTCATGCAAAATTGTTTTTGAATTCAGCATTGTGATAAATTTCAACCGAAGGAATAAAACATGACAGGGCTATATGGATAATGATCAACAACAAATTTGCAAAAAATAAAAATGCTCTGTTTCTGAAAACCCAGTGAATGTGGATAGAATAAAACACTTATTCCATTCAATCTCATCATACATGGCTTATAGCCAACTTGGCTATCAGCTCATGTACGACTCGATTTCGTGGAATAACTGTTGAATATACATTTTATCTACAGTATATCTTATGGCGGGACATATCAGACCAGAACATCGTAGCACCAATACACTCACAAGTAATAAGAATCAGCGTAAAGAAAATAAAACAGATTTTAAGTAGAAGGGAAAGTACAGGAAAATCATCATTCTGCAGTATTTACTTTTGCATTTTCTGTAAACGTGATATTCTTGAATTACACACTGCAATACTACTTTGCTGTTTTTTTATGCTTGGGAAAGTAATACCTTTGGTTTTGGCAGTACACTCGTACTCTGCATGCATAATGTGCGTGCAGTAATATAATTAATATGTAATATGTCAAGAGAACGTACCTGCTTCCCTTTGATAAACAATCACTTCGCCGTTAGCAAGGGACACAAAGACTTTGTTGTCGAGATACCTTTCCAAAGAAGACAGACAGAATTAAGTGTGTAACTTTCAGTTCAGCTGCTAAAGGAACAAGAGTGCTCTGAGAGCACAATATCCCCCGCTGGTAACTGTGCCATAACTCTGATAAAATGCGGCCGAATTGAACGAAATTGCAATAAGTGTATTACCAACATATAACAAAGAATCCTGCCAAGTTTCGTGAAAGTCCTCCAAAAATTGTGAGAGGAGTTGCTTTCAGAAGGTGAGTACTCTTCCTGGGATGGATGGACAGACGGACAGACATTGCCACGACATAATCCCCCTTTCAGCCTTTCGGCTAGCGGGGAATAAAAACGTTTTGCCAAATTACATAAAATGCCTCCACAAATTGTGAGAAGAGTTGAATTCAGAAGAACGTATACCCTCATGAAATTATCAAAGTACAAGTTATTTAATCAAGGGTCAAAACTCTGGTCAAATTTTCACAAACGAAATTAAATCGCAATATGCGTATTACCGTCATATAACAAGGCCTTTTGCCAAACTTCGAGAAATTCATCCAAATATTGTGAGAGGAGTTGATGTCAGAAGGCAAGCACACCTTTATGAAATTGTGAAAGTACAAGGTTGTTAATCAAGGGCTGTAACTCTGGTAAAATGTGACCAAATTGAAAATTACAATATGCGTATTAATGACATAACAAAGAATCCTGCCAAATTTCATGAAATTCCTCCAAAAATTGTGAGAGGAGTTGATTTCAGAAGGTGAGCACCCTTCCCGGGATGGATGGACAGACAGATGGAAATTGCCATGACATAATCCCCCTTCGGCCCTTTCAGCCAGTGGGGAATTTAAAAAATTACCATTACCTAAAATGCTATTAATACATAAACCGTGCATGTTATATGTTTATTTATTGTCATCAGTTTTGTAGAATAAATCCAACCTGTTATATACAAAATAAGCATTAACATAGCTTTTCATGTTAGGTTTTATATAAATTTTAATTAAATTCACAATAATACAACCTTTTTCATTTCAATAGTTTTCTCTCCAAAATTTTTCAATGCATCAAAAACCAGTTGAACGTTCCCACAAGGTCCCAACAAAGATGTAAATACATGCTCTCTCACACACTTTGGGTCAACGAGTTGAGTTGAAAGCATCGTTCATCCCCAACACACACACAGAGAGAGAGAGAGAGAGAGAGAGAGAGCAAGCAAGAAAGAGAGAGAGAGAGAGAGATAGACAGACACACACACACACAAAACCCAGAGAGGACCAGCAAAGCAAAGCGATGGGAAAGTTCAACTTCCCAATTGAGCAGCTCTGCTTGGATGGGTTGGGCAAATATTGCTTTTGTGTGGCCATTCTCCGACCTCACAGGAAGGGCATTATGGGAAGCCTGGTCCGTGCTGAAGCAGAGATGCAGCTGTCCTGTGTTTACTTTGCCCTCCTTTTAGCCCTGAGTATCAATTAGCTCGGTAGCAGAGAGTGCGCAATCAGCGGCGGCCTCCGCTCAAATTAATGCTTTCTAATGCCAAATGTGAGAATTAAAGACACACTTTTAGCCTTTGCATAAAGGAAATAGCTCTCAGATGTGCTCCCGCGTCAAACAACCAGCGGAAATTCATGAACTTCAAAACTTCAGCGACTCAACTTTCCAAGTATGACGGTTCACTCATTAAGTTTCAAAATTAACGAGCGACACGTTAAAAGCAGCAGTAAAATCCTAACAGTGTCAGTAAGAGGAAAATGTCAATAACCAGTGATGACCAGACCGCTCTGCGGTTTGTCGCAGTGTGAGACACGCACGATGATTAGACACAGCTTTCATTGTTAGGATCTGTGGTCATAAACGGCTTTTGAGGATGCAGAGTCATTACCGGCACACGGACTGATGCCTTTTCCCATAAGACTTATTGGACATGCCATTCCTAAAAGTGGGAAAATTCCCACCAAACACGTCATCAGTGGAGGCACGAAATCTGAGAGTATGGATGTGGTGCAAGTCATATCATCTGTGCCCTCTTGTGGAAGACTGAGACATCTGAGGAACACCACTCCATACCATAACACTGCAAACTATTAAAGAAAATTTAAGGAAATTACTTAATTACTTTTATTACTTTCAGTCCATAAATATCGGACATGAACAGTTTAGTTTCTGCACTTGACCGTATGTAACAGTCTAATGACTAATATGTACAATCTGGGTGGAATATGTATTAAAAAAAAAGACATAACTATGGTTCAACCAATGAAAAATGCAAAATCCAGATTTTTGCAAAGCTGCTTTGTGATGATGTCGACTGTTAAAAGCACTACATCAATAAAAATTAATCAAATTGGCTTTCACTAAGTTTCTCGTCTTAATTTATGGATATGCTTTCATTGCTTTCTTTAACGTCAGTAACACGTAACAGTAGAGTTTCACAAAACGTAGATTCAATTCATTGAAATAAATAAGCAATTCCATCTTGACAGCAGAACTGCTTCGAAAAAAGTGAAAGAAAAATAAAAAAAAATCAATCAATCATCACCAATTAGTTGATTGGAAGCCGATCAGCAATCAATTAAGGTTCACATTAGTTAGCCTACTTATGTAGACCGACTCAGGAGCTCTGGTAGGATACAAAATGTTTGATAAATAAACTGGTTTTCCAAGCGTCTGTTCACTTGTTAGCTACATGAGCCTTCATCGGACACTACGTCTTGGCTGAGTGATTTTATTTGCAGTAATGAGAAAATTGTGCAAATCTCAAGTCTTTGGCTGAACCGCTCCTTGAGTGCAGAGTCCAGAGCTTTTGTTAGTTCTCTTGTGAATGAGCAAATGATGCAACAATACACAGCTGGACCAAAGGAAAAAAAGTCTGATCAGCCAAATACAACAGTCATCACTGTTTCAGAGCTACAGACCGCGAGCCAGATATTAACCGGCATTAGAACAATAACAGGTACAGACTCCCCACCCACTTGAAATAAAAGGTAACTTTATATTCGCCACCACTGATCCTGGAAGAGAAAGAGTTTGGAGTGACCATAAGAAATCTGAACGCAGAACCATTCGCTTCTGTGAGTGGCGCCAATGCACAGAAGTCATCAGCTTCAATCTTTCTGAACTCTTTATTGTTCACATATTGCGTTGAAAACCTCTGGAACAGAAATTTTGCCTGGCTCTCTGAAGCAGAAAGCGATAGTGATAAAGCATATTCAGATCCAAAAAGGATCTGACCGCAAAGTGGAATAATTTCCATATCGTGATAGGATGGTTAAAAAAAAACGTTGGCGCTCAGATCTGCCATGGAACGGCTTCGCAGAGAATAAATCAGCGATTTGTGCTAATACTACATTGTTTAGTGACACCTGGGGTGGAAAACGGCAGTGTTTACGATCACTTTAGCAACAAAACAAATGGGTGGATTAACGAAATCAAGGAGGGAATGCTTTATCTCAGGAAGAGTATGTTGATAAGAGATCCATCTTCCACCCACATTCAAAACAGCAACAAAATTGTCCGACTGCCAAACATGTACAAATTACTCTCTTCATGTTCTCACTTGCCTCATACATTAGATCATACGAGATTTGTTTCGCATCCAGAGCTCCTAAAACCTCCGATAGCTTTCTGAACCAGTCTCTCCACTTGTAAATCCTCCCCACAAACTGCACCTGCACCCTTCAAAACTCCAAAATTCTGCTTGGCCTCCTTCACGAGATTAATTATGAGCTCAGCCTTGACGAGTCCAGCTTGTGAAAGCAACATTATACCAATGTATATTTTCACTGCTGCTACACGTCTTAAGTCATTTCTTGCTTTACTTCTAACAGACCCATGGTAACTTTCTCCAACTGGTTTGGACATGAACGGTTTTTCGAGGCTCAAATGACTCGCTGAAGCGTTTCACGAGGTCAAACGCCGAATAAACAATTGCCGTCCTGGTAATGCACATCCAAATAAATCAAAGTGGTGAATGAAACACTCATCTGGGTGACTCTACAGAAAGGAGTCCTTTCAGACAGCTGTTTTTGACATCTCATTTGTGAGGAAATAAAAGGCCGGAAAGCCAACATGCAGCCAAGCAGTTTTTATGACTCATTTTTTCAATCATTAAGAAATTCACTTCAATTTTATTTGTATAGCGCTTTTAACAATAGACTGCCAGAAAGCAGCTGTACAGAAATTAATGTGTAGATGCAGATCCTCAAAGAACAAGCCAGGAAGTGACTGTGGCAAGGAAAAATTCCAAAATGATAAATAAATCATCAGAGGAACCAGACTCGAAGGGGAACCTGTATTTTTCTGAGTGATGCCTGAGAGTAAGATGATAAATCATTATAGTATACAGGTGTCACATCACATCACGTGTCATGTTAAGACCTCATTTATTTCCATTTGCAATTCCAAGAGTTCTGATGCACATCGGCTCAAGGCGTGTTAGTGAAGCACACAAATCCACACCATGTTACCCTTGCTTTACACTTCATGTCTACTTTTTTCACTCAGACATGTGAATGAAGTATAAACTCCATAGAAACTCAGTGACGTCACAAAACCAAATGATGTCATGATCCAATTGTTGGGAGTCAAGAGAGCAAAACTGGCTGTGCTCTCCGATATCCCTTTTTGACCAACAGGGAGCAGGTTCTGTTCTGGTTCGAGCACCAAATTTTCAACCATTCAGAGCATTTCAACCAAAAATATACTGGTGCGGAACCTGAAAATTGGTTCCCAACTAAAACCAAACATAGCTGGTTTTTCCAGAGTGAACCATGACATCGGTGGGTGTGTCAGTTTGGAGATCACAGTTTGGCAGCAGTGGAGATGGAATTAAAATACGCCTGCAGTAACAGAACAAAAGCTCACAAGTAATCAATTCACACCACCATCTTGCTAGTACCGTTTACTCCTATCGTGCATTGTGCAACACCCTCCATTCATGACTCATCATTGATTACAATGGCTCTGCTCCAAACTGGTAAAAACATGGGCTGGTTCACTACCTGGCAAGGTTTAACAAATCCTGAATGGAACCGGTTCAAGAACCTGTTCCCTGTTGGTCGAAAAGGGGTGTGTGTGGGAGGGATGGCATACTCGCTCAACCATCCATGACAGTGACACTCGCTAAACGTTGGCATCTGTTAGCCACATGTATGTGGACGAGGGCAGATATTGAGTGTGTTACGCTGCCATGTCCACACTTTATATCCAGTCTGTTGTATTAGCATCCTCTTCATGACAGTTTTGCAAAAATGCTTAAATAGCTATGCAGCCACTATGGTGGCGTACAGAGCAGATCTCCTCATCTTGTTTTCATATGCTGATCCTGTAATATAATCCTGTATTGCGATGCAAGTTACAAACAAAAGGACATTTATACAGGAAGCTAGAGGGGCAATAAGGAACCAGTGGCTGAGAGCGGTATGGCTGTCGGCAAAACTTCCCATGCAACCCTTGCTCCAGAACCAAAAGTCTACATTGGATTTATGGATTCAGCTTCTCCTGTGTTGTATACCGTCTTGCAGGTTAGAGTTAGGAGTTAGGTTGGATTACGTACAGATTTCCCCCCTTGAACTTTTGGATCTGCTGCAAGGGCTGTCTTCAAGTTTCTGGAGACTATGACGAGCTAACTAAGCTTATTCCATTAATTATTACATGATGAACAGTTAAAAAAAAAAATCACTGGACATTTAAATTCACTTACCTCATAACAGATAATCAAATGTTGGAGTTGTTAAAACAGATTAAAAAGTGAACTGTTGCTTTCTCCTGCCAGTAGCAAGTACAGAAACACAGCTGAGATACATCCACGGTGGATTGTCTGCGGTCTTGAAGCAACGCTTATGCAATGCATCCGGTGTGGATTCGGGGGAAGAGTAGAGTCAAACAGTACAGTAAGTGAGTGTGTTGAAAGGATGTTCAGTATTGTGAATAGGACTCGTAGGATGAGCTCAAGATAGTCTTTATGACTACAACAGCATCCAGATGAGATTATCCATTGCACCAAGGGCGAGACTTGGGCATAAACTGGGTTTCTGGGAAAGACAGATCTTCAGGATATCCATTTGGGACCACCTGTAACAGATGCATCACAAGTACTGAAGTTCCAAGCTTCAGAGAATAGCGTCTATCTTAAATAGAACAGAACCAAATTCTTCATGAGATCATTTCTGAAGATTCATCTGTTAAAATTGGGTGAGAGATCAGCATGAAATGGAGCTAACATGTTTCAGAATGGGAAGAGATCCAGAGTCCCATCAGCGTCAGGAGAAACTGAGATCAGACTTTTGGCTTGTAATGAGGAAAAGACAGAACTGTACAACGTTCGCTGGTCACACGGCACCCATTAATCCGAACGCTTTTGTTTCCTGACCACCCCGCACACACTGTTCCACTCCCTTCTCTCTGGAGCCATCATTCACACAAATATCTGGCCTGGCCTGAGAGGACGTGTCAGACGTTGCAGGTGCAGGCCATCTGAAAACACTTCTGCACCCCCCAGTGAAAATTAATTGCCAGTTACACAATTGAGTTGTCGTGTGCTCCATGGTACTCGCATCTATGAATCACGAAGCCTGTTTTGAATCGGGAACCAAGACGATTTGAAGGCTCTCCTGTCCCTGAAGGAGGATTAAAGGAGGACGTGTTCATCCGTCACACCCAGCACCCGTGGCTGTGTTACCATGCACAGCCCTGACTAATAGGACTTAGGAGAACAATGATAAACTCATGTGCTTTGTATTGACATCGGGACAACGCAGGATGAGGTTTGATCTCTGGGACAATCAGCAGAATTTTCCCCAAAGCTCAACATGGAGGATTGACTTGCTGTCAGCACATCATGTTCCACCAGTGACCTCAGACAATTAGGAGTGATTTATCTGCTGAGCTGCATGATGAAAAGGTGGGCCGCGGTATCGAAATCCAAATAGGCCATATTCAGACATGTATCTGGCTTGAAAAGTTCTCTAAAACTGACCATATCTTTGGCAGTTTAACAGCCACCTTGAAAATATCTCCGTTTTGAAAGTATTTTGCCTGTCATGCTTCACATATAATCTCATCTTAACTTTAAGATCAGCAATCCAACTAGTCCAGTCCAAGGTGACTGTAGATTACAACTCTTCATTAAGCCTAATAGGCATTTACTCAATATTTAAATGGTGCACATTTTGTTCATTAACTCGCCATGAACCGTTAATGAACAACAAGCTGGAATGAATATTTGGAAGAAAATGTGCTGGCTTTGTAGAACATTTGGACAGAGATGGACAAATGCTCATCATGAGAGAAACTGGAGATTTTTGAGGTTTATAGTTAACCGTGACTCCATCATTTTCTCCGCACTATTTGAGCAGACATTATTTCAGTCAATGCTATTAGTCAATGCTAGAAGAGCACTTGGAGTGTGCAAACCTCCGCCAAGTCGACTTTTCTATGATATTTGCAACCGCAACCACATTACATGTCTGGATATATTTCCAAAACTATTAGAATTATGGACCTACATGTGTATACCAGAGGATTCCTGGTACGTACACAAGTATTACTAGTCCATATACAAGTATACAGTAAGATTTAAATAATGTTTCTTTAAGACTCATGGTAGGACAAAGGACAAACAAACCAGTGCGAGTCAAAAGGTCAAACAGGTAGTGCAAAATGAGCAATGAGTAATGTACATTCTGTGATGGAGAGTGTAAAGTGACTTTGCCCCAGTTTAAAGCGTCAGTGCAATGTAAACCAAGCACTGAGAAACAAACAAAACAACTTAAGTTATGCAACAGTAGGAGAAATGTGATTTTATGAGAATTGAGAGTGTAATTTAACCAGTCCAGAAGTGAGCCAGTCGATTTTTAGGCTCTTGGTGCTGGAAGGGAGCACTGAAGTGTTGAGGAGCCCAACTGCCTGGGGGAAGCAGCTGTAGTATCTGGCAGTGGTGGTTCGGATGCCCTGAAACCTGTTGCTGGACAACAGAGGGATGGGAGGGGTCTGCCACAATGCTCGTCACATGGCAGATAGCATGTTTATTGTACAATTCTGTAAGTGATGGAATGAGGACCCAGATGATCCTCTCAGCAGTCCTCACAAACCGTGACGTTGCTGACAGTAATGTGCATGTGCAGAGGTTGCTCTTGATAGTCCCCTGGTTGAAAGTGGTAAGAATAGGAGGGGAGAGGCTGGCCTTTTTCAGCCTCCGCAAGAAGTGGAGATGCTGCTGAGCTTTTTGGGTGATGGTGGTGGTGTTGAGTGTCTATGTGAGGTTGTCTGCCATGTATACCCCCAGGAATTTCACATTGCTGACTGTCTTGACAGCAGAGCCACTGATGTGGAGTGGAGCACGGGTGGAGTGGCAGGGATCTTCCTGAAGTCAACAATTCTCTCTTTCATTTTTTTAACATTCAGAAACAGGTTGTTGTCTCGACACTAATCCACTGGCTGCCTGATCTGCTTCCTGTGTGTAGACTGTGTGTAGACTCACGAGTCCCACCGCTGCTGTGTCATCTACAAACTTGATATGGTTTGAGCTGTGGTTGGCAGCACAGTCATGTGTCAGCAGGCTGAACAGCAGTAGGCTGGGCACACAACCCTGCGGTGCACCTTGTCCTCAGTCTGATGACCCTGGAGGTGTTGTTGCCTATGCTGGCAGATTGGGGCCCATCAGTGAGGAAATCCAGCATCCAGGATCCAGTAGCAGAGGGAGGATCCTGGATTTCCTCACTGACAGACACCAATCTGTGAGCATGTGGAGTGATATGAAGTCATTGTTTTTCTACATTGGCTATGTTTTGTCACTACTGAACTTGACTGTCATCTACTGGATTGTAAGATGATTGGCAAACACCATCTCTCTCAGCATTAGCGAAAGTGAAAAATTCATGGAACCGCCCTGCATCTCGGATCCACTCCAAAATTTAATGGATTGTTCCTTGGCCCATACTATACCCTTCCACCAAGCATCACGGAAATCAGGTTGGTAAATTTTGTGCAATCCAGACAAACAAACTGCTCCAAGAACATAATCTCTTTGGCAGAGTACATCATAATATACTTAATTTCTTTTCACTCTTGGCTCGTAATCCACTGAAACCAAACCTGGTGTTATCATTACAAGAATTTTTTTTATTGCATTCTCTCACCCTGAAAAAAAAAAGCACATAAATAAGGCAATCAGGATCA
>JAODKS010000011.1:4208797-4219195 GCA_028877415.1 Sciades dowii | reverse complement strand
GCATCTCGAGCTCAGAGGCGATCTCGGAGGCCACACCAGCAGGGTGGAAAACACCAGCGTTTGATGTTTTCAATCATCCACCAGCCTTTGTGTCTCTCAGCTGGTCCCTGCAGGTTGACTCTCTCCGAATAACATGTTTTTCACTTTTTAAAAAAAAGAGATAGAGACAGAAAAAGAGAGAGAGAGAGAGAGAGGGGAAAAAAACTTCATTTGAAAGAAGAGTGTACTATTGGGTCTCGGCATGTTTACTTTCATTATCTTTGGTCCCCTTTTCCTCTCCCTCTGCTGGAGAAGCCAAACAGTAGCCTTTGACGTGTGTAAAGGCCCAGCGGAGGGCTCGTGGGATATTCAGCCACTCTGTTCTGCATGATAGTGCTTAGACCAGACGGGGTGCTCAGCTCAGCCTCCAGCCAAACACTGGACTCGTGTTTATGAACCAATAGCCAAACAAACACCACATACCCAAACACAATGCCCACAAAAACAACAAGATTGTGCTCCGGCATGTGCGTGGTGGCTTGGGAAAACCTTTCACGTAGTCAGATTTTGCCATTTTCTACTATATGATGTTCTCCTGAACTGCAGTTGAAGTTGCAGCATTTTAAATTTGTCGAGAAGTGAAAAAGAGAGAAAGTTGCATCTGAAGATTTCGATCCAGTTGCACTGAAAGACACCAGCACACTGAATTCCCGAAAAACAAATGAATTCAATTTGCATTAAATGTGAAAAGCGATGTTTCTACCATGAAAACTGTTTATCTTCAAGCTCCTGATCGACCTGATGTGATGATTGAACAAGGCCATGTTTAGAGAGTTAAGGTTAGAAAGTTAACAAGAATCACAAATGTAATCCAGTTTTCAGAAACCCTACGTCCGATGGGTTCTCCCAGAACACCACACATGGGCCCGGAGAACTTATGCGAACACCGTGAAGAGAAATGAAACCGGCGCTCGAGGTGACGTGACGTGACGATAGATAACCCTTGGATATTTACAGCACCGAGTATGATTGATGCAGTCATATCGCGTCCTCTCCGAACAGTTTTGGGACGATCGCCACATTTTGTTTATGATGGATAAACATATTAGGCCGTCTAAAACCTTCACATCCAGGCTGCATTAGAAATGTAATGATTTGTGTGCAGCTCTGCTGTAGAAGCCCACTTATTGTACATAAGTGTTATAATTGGAAGTTTATTGCATTACCAGGCCGCAGAGTGTTATTTCCTGCTATTTGTCTAATGCATCTTAAAGAACGGTAATCTAATAAAAAATCATTATTTCTTCCCAGGCTTTTAGACATTGCGAATGATTTAAGGGAAAGTCATTTACAAAATGTGTCGAGTACAGTGCGAATTAATACCTCACCTTGTCAGAATATGTGCATAAAAAAATTCTATTGAGGCAACGCGATTTTATTAAAACGGATGTACGCGGCTTTCAAGATTGCCACGAGCTAGGATCATCGTAGATAAATGGCTTCACTCAAATAACAGCTTGCATGGAAATGTGTTTTGTACTTTTCTGCGATGCTGCTTTCCTTAATGTTGCTTTTAACTTTTAATGCTTTATTATTAGATCTTCCACTGCAGCAGTTTAACTTTTTGTGTCTTTCACCAGATACATTTTGACACCCAAAAGTTTAAAGCCGACTTATGGACAGTATTTGTGTTCTTTCTTAGATTTGTGTGTGTGTGTGTTTAAGTAATGTGTTTTAAACGAGAAACATGACGATAAAGACTTGAATCTGGTGCGTGTATTATCTTATAATGATCATTCCGTATGGAAAACACAAAGACAGAGAGAGAGAGAGAGAGAGAGAGAGAGAGAGAGAGTTGTCTGAGGGGGTGCCTTGGCCTGAGATCACTGATCCCCCTGCTCTGAGTGAAGAGTGAAAAGGTGCAGGAATGTCTGATTGCAGTGTGATCTGATGGCCGGCGGATTGTGTCTTGAGCGTTCCTCAGTCACTCACACACACACACACACACACACTCATACACACATGGATGCACAGCTGCCTCAGCTTGCTTCCTCTCTCCAGGGAGAGGAGAGGCTGCCTCACACTTACCATTGCTGTGAAGAAATGAATAAAACCAAAATGAGATATCGCAGTGACAGTCCTGCCTTTTAAAAGCCACAGATTGTCACTGTGTCACATGCTGCCCGCTCCTTTTGTTGACATTATGAAAAATGTATTGTGAAGAACCTTTTTGAACACGGCGACGAATTGATGAGCGGTCGGTCCTGCACGTCCATGTCCGCCATTTCACTTTGTCTGCTTGTTATACAGTATATTTTTGGTTCCTGCTTCATTTTTCATTCCGTATCAGTTCTCTAGGCTCACTTGAACCGCATGGAGTTTGCATAACTCGTAATACAAATTCCTAGCGCTTGTCCTCACCTGCCTTAGATGACCAATGACCAACCTTTAATTTGTCTCTGTCACAAGGCGCTTCCTTGTTTACAAAGGCACCTGTATCCATTAACAGCAACATTTTCATAATTAAAGATGAAATAGACCTTCACACGTGCTGCGTAGGTGCTTAGGAAATAAACAGTGATAAATGGCCGAAGCCTTCTCCGCTCCTGACTTTGAAAAATACCTGCATGCAGTTTCAGGTCAGATTCTGACAACAATTAGGCAGAGAAAAATAAATAGTCTTTGACCTTTTTTTCTTTATCCTTTCTTCCTCCCTCCCTCCTGTGAGACATGAGAAATGCTGGAGTGTCCTTGACAGGATGTGCATACACAGTGAAGCGCCAATCAGTGCTGCTTTTTTAATGATTGCACTATTAAACTGCTAATTTTGCAAGATGAGACACAGGGGAGTCGTTGTGCTTTGACACAAATCCCTGACTCTCACTATCTCCATGAGGGTGATATATATATATTTTTTTAATGAAGTGCAGTACAGCCTGTACTCTCTTTTAATGAGTTTTATTTCATTTGCAATGCGTCTGTATAAGATTTAGTGTGCATTTATGAATCTGCATTCTTTAACAAAAATAAATAAATAAAAGACATTGATTTGTGGATTTTGTCGGAAGACTGTCCTTAATTCACACTTTCATTTTAGAAAATCCTCAGATTCTCCTTTTAGCAGAGTCTCAGTCCCTGGTCTGAATAAATGACATGGATATAAGCTTCCCCTGATGCCATGGTGTAAAAGTATTAGCTGCACTAAGAGACCTGCTCCCGGTATAATTATGTTAGGAACCAATAAGACAGCTCGGAAATCAATATGCTAAGACAGATAGAGTATAGGATCACGGGCAGTGAACTGGCCATAGATTAGGCTGGCAGGTCCCCGAGCTGAAGATCGCTAGCATTTAAGCCAACGTTTGACTTAACATTTCCCTGCAAGGAAATCATCAGAGCTTGCTCCATCCACCCGAGGCACTGGATTAGCTCTTCTCAGCAATTACACTTCTCCTTCTTTTCTAATTACACGATTTGACCGGTTCAGTCCTGCTCGTTTTAATTTGCGTGATTTTTTTTTTTTTTTTAACTTCCTCATCTAATTTCAATCAATAAGTACTATCAGTCCTCTGCAAGGGGTAATGTTGAAGTCTGATAATTAAGACATGCTCTTCAGTTACTAAAACATAAACGCCTGATTCGTCATCCGAATTCTACACTTAAATACGTAGCACCTAGTTTTTTTTTGTTGTTGCTTTTTTCCTTCTTTTTCTGAAACAAATGGTATGATATGCTTTAAAGGCTCTGTATAAACAGAGCCAGGCCTGTAATTTATATTCAATTAGGTCTAAAATATATTTTAAAAAGCCACTATGGGAGGAAACAAAAGGCGTTCCTTTTGGGTACAGTACATCTGCTCAAGCCCAATCAAGCTTTGAAAGCCACGGCAGAGAACAATAGGCTTCATCAAACGGGAACAAAGTCACAGATGTAAGTGGTCCGAGTAAGTGTGCAATTTCTGCCCATATGACTGTCCTGACACAATTGCTCTAATTTTCCTCCTTTGAAATGACTGATAAAAGACTTAGGTAATTGCTATGGAGACAGCATTTCGTCCATCAAGAAAGGATGGAGGGTATGTGTGTGTGTGTGTGTGTGTGTGTGTGAGAGAGAGAGAGAGACAGAGAGAGAGTAGGGGCATCTGAAGTAATACTGCCTCAGGGCTGGAGGATGGAGTGTCAGTTTCTGCACAGTCCCAAATTAATACTTGTCCCCTTCTTCAGCCCTACTTTCCCCGCCATCTTATTACGTGATGCTAATTCGCGTTGATGTCGTATTGGAAAACACTGGCTGAAAAATATTCTAAACACCGCGCCTGGACTAATTCTCCAGAGGTCATGGAGAAGAGCGGAGTCGCCACACGCAGAAACGCTCTAATGCCCTGTTTCCGTGAAGCAGATTACGCAAATGGCATGTGAATTAAACGGAAGCACTCAGTCCTCAGAGTGCAGGAAGGTGAAGAGATTGCTCACTCTGACACCTGACTTCGACCTGTGTCCGTTCAGTCCATGACCTTGTCCCCTGAAATCAAACTCTATTTATCTGCCTGATCTCTGATTATCTGGCCATTGCACCATGCTCTTGAGGAGAGAAAGCAGACCGCCGTTAGTTAATGGGGATGAGGCGGGGGCTGTGACACACATGAGCACTGACACACAAGCAAATTACTGCCCTGGCCTTTGATTATATCTGTGTATTGTTAGCAATACCGCGTTTTTCTCTGACGTATGGTTCGATTCTCAAAGAGACTTTTTTATGTTTGATTTTGTTGCATTTTTTTTTTCTTAAATGGACCTACTTAAAATTATTTAACCCCGTCAACATAACCACCTCCATTTCCCTTCTGAATCGGAATTTAATTTCTACACACCCTGCATGTTACACAAAGGCTTTACTGGAAGTAAACATCTCTCCATCATGCTCACGCCTCTGATTGCATCCTCCTTCCTATAAATCCTGCAAGGGGAGGTCTCAGAGGGTATGTCGAGACTCCAGATTCCCCTGAATCAGCTGAACTGGCATCCCCGAGGTCCGGAAACCCGCAGCAACCCCCCCAGCCTAACTCGCACTAACGACTTCTAACGTGCTGACTTTAAAGCACAGTGCAAGCCCAAAGCCAGTAAATAATACACAGTAATGAGCTAATCAATACTTATTATGGTTTCATTGGTTCACTAAAGCAGGAACAGAACCTGGTGAGCGCACACACACACACACACACACACACACACACACAGCAGTGCGCCTGATTCAGATAGCATCATTTTCCCCAGGGATTCCTCTATTCAGGAATCCAGTTTAGCATGGCTGATTGACACGCATTGGATCTCATAAGCTCTAATTAAGATCCTAATAAAGATCTAATGATTTCATCCCCGTTTTGGTCCGTTTGCTTTAAATTTTACTAAACCACACTGCTTGTTTGCAATTAGCGTGTGTCCGTTGCGTGCATGGCCGTTGTGGTGCCCTAGCTACTTTGGAGTGCATGTATGAGAGAGATTTTCTCCAGTTATATCTACATGAAGGCACTGAGAATCTCAGCGCAGAGAAACACTGTGAGGAACACAATAGACTTCTCTCTGCAATAAGTAAAGGATAAACTCGTGCTGTCGTAGGAAAATAATCAACGTTTAAGTGGAGTGATGCTGCCTGACATGAAGTGGAGTTAACATGAGCATCCAAACAGTTGGTTTTTTTTTTTCTGATAACATCTCTCATCTCTCCACAGTGTCTTTTATTCCTTTTACACCACAGCAAAAATTTTTTATCTAATATACTTATTATCCATTTGCAGTTACGTTTAACGACGTGGAAGAAGTCGGTTCCTGTTCTCACTTACGTTATAGCTTTAATAAGCAGCCGTTCCCTCACAGCTTTTCATATTAGCAAAAAACTCCTCTGACCTGAAGATAACAGAAAACTCAGAGTTACAGCTTTACCGCTGAGCACTGACACTGGAGACTCCTTCCATCAACGTTAAATAAGTACATTTCGGGGGCGTCATGGCTCAGTTGGATAAGGCGCCATAACATAAATCCAGGGGTCCGGGTTCGATTCCGACCCGAGGTCATTTCCCGATCCCTCCCCGTCTTTCTCTCCCGCTCATTTCCTGTCTCTACACTGTCCTGTCCAATAAAGGTGAAAAAAGCCCCAAAAAAATCTTTAAAAAATTAAAATAAGCACGTTTCTCTCTACAGAATATTAATTCTCTCTGGGAATAGTAATTAAGAAATGAACAGTGCTGCAACTTTTTGTGACGTTTTAAGGAGAATGTTAGAGTTGGCCCAGGAATTGAGGTTTGTGCTGCATGGTAACTCTTTAAATCAACCTCTTGTATTTCAGGTTAGGACTGAACACATATCCCTTTACCAAATCACACAACTACTAAGTTAAATAAAGCCAAATATCTGCTTTTAATCAGGCCAAAGATGTATTTAACAGGTAGAGGGTAATCGTAGTAGACAGGCACGTATAATTATGAGATCTCAGACGTCTCAGTCGTGTAATTACATTTGCACATTCTTCCAAAAAGGAATTGCGCCAGAAAAAAACAGACTTCCGATAAATTAGTTGTCCGGACCTTGGACGTTAATTAAGAAATCCGGTGTTGGATTGCTGTGGAGACAAAAGCATGGATTCATGGTGGTGTTTGCAGACCAAAGCTCAAAGCCACAGGAGAGGAAAGACGAGAAGATTACCCACGCAACCCGAACCTAGGATCAGCGGCGTGGAGCGGCGTTCCTATCATTCGCCTCAGCGATATAATCGGCAGGCAACAAAAGACAGGTCAGGCACAAATACAGGCCTGTCAGCCAGCCAATGACTTCACTCATGGAGCTTCTCGTCACCGAGTCTGTCAGTGAAGAGCGATTTGAAAGAAGCATAGTGTCTCCGAGTCTTTCTGGTGCACTCAGACCTGCTTTAGCGCCAGATGTGGCAGTAGCGGTGGTGAAGGTGGTGGCATAGTTTATGGTGAACTTGAACATGGTGAACATTGGCATTCCAGCTGTTTTGCTGATGATTTAGTCAACTGGATCAAAGTTGCTGGATCACATGTGAGCTATTTCCTCCTACCTGTCAGCAATAAAACACTGTTACAGGAAAATAATCAGTGAAGGCGTGATATAATGAAGCGGAGTTACTGTCACCACCCGGGAGTTGATTAGTTTCCTGTAACAGCACATAAAGAAGCCATTTGCCAGTGATTACATTTTGTATTAAGTAAAGAACGACACGTCGTATGCTTTATCCGTTTATCTCGCTAAATGTTAAAATGTTAAATAAATGTCTCTTGATAGAGAACTTCACCATATCAGCCATTACAATTCCCTGCGAATGAGCCGTTACTGAAGAAAAGATAATACACTTGCGATTTTTATAAAATTTTCATGTTCTAAAATGTTTGGTTTTGAGATTTTGTGCTTTGGTGCATTATGTTTGGATTATTCCCAGGCACTTGTCCTCTGCGTGCATGATATTTACCGTTCTGGAAATACATGCCTCACATTTACAAAAAAACAAAAGCAAAACAAATCCTTCATTTGATATCAATTCATGAGATTATTGCCTGCTGCTGCTGGATGGCGCAGATGTTTATTGTTCCTTCGCAGTCTCTGACAGGGCGGCATGTAGAAATGGGATGGGTTTGAACACACGGGTTTGAAAATAGCCGTAATCATCGTATATGGTGAAATGGCTCTGCCACTGGGACGTGCAGAGAGGAAGTGCAGTCTAGGGGTGCAGCACAGATGTAAAATAGGCTCCAACAAGTAATTTTTATGTGCTGTATTTTAGCCTGTCATCACATTGCAGGCAGCAGGAGAGTGGAAGCGTGGAAAGGTGTAGCGGCGAGGACGGGAATACACAGCCTATCATTCTCGCCGCTGAGCAGGAGAGGCTACAGGGAGGGCACCCAGCAGGAAGCTTTGATGTAGATTGACAGATTAATCATTTCCAGCGTCCTGTGTTCCTGCCGACCTTGACAGCACTGGAACCTTGTGGAGAAAAAAGTAAAAAGGAAGAAAAGAAACAGGAAATCAGGAACACGAATTAAAAACAACCGTGGAGATAATATGCATTTCTCTTTAGAGTCAGAAATCCCTCCATTTAGTGGCCTTGGCTCATATTGTTATTTCTAAGGTTTTCAATGGGGCTTTGATTGCTTTTGAGATCTAAAGTCTCTCTCATGTTCATATAATGCACTGTGCTTGTGTCCTTCTCCGGCTCAAAATAATAAAACCTTCTGAACCCCATCTGCACTTATTTAAGCAAAATCTTTTAATTTAATTTACCTCTGGCGTCGGTTGTACACCTTTTTATTTTGCACTTCTACTCTCAGTGACCTCATTCCCACCTCCTAAGTCATGGCAGGGCAACCTCCAGTGCCGTTAACCTTTGACAGGTATTCAATAGCAATCTTTCAGGTAACGAGCCAAGGGCTGCTGGTGCTGCGCTGCTCGCCGTTCCTCCGGTGCTCGGGGTGAGGAAGATGTCATGTTTAGTTTGCGCTTAAATAATCTCGCACTTTATCGGCAACAAACATGGCTCATTGGCATGTGGACATGTTGCAGTATTAACGGAAAACTTGTTCAGGTAATCGATTGCTTTGCAGATGCAAATCCCTGCCTGAAGAACACTCATAGACAGTATGGATTTTATTTTATTTTATTTTTTTCTTCTTTTAGTTCTTCAAATCAAATTGAGATTTCACACCGTATGGCGTGTTGATGTCAGGAATTTTGAGCCGCCTCATCGATTCGGGGAAAGTCAAGTGCGATTGAACTGTACACGAGACCTTGTAAGACCGATGAATGTAGTGATAGGAGTGAGAAAAGAAAAAAGAGATAGAGAGAGCTGTAATGTAATTTGGCTTTAAGATGTTCCATACATTCCATCAATACAAATCGTGATGCAAAGAAGGTGGCCGAAAGGGGTGATCGCTCCTCCTGTGGTGTGTGTTTATCCAAACAAAGAGTCTATTAAGGCAGTCACACACACACACACACACACACACGCATGCGCGTGGACACAATGCTTCAGAGCTGCCAGCACCAGCCATCTCCCACTACTTCCTCACTGTGATTCATAATCTATATTGATGCCTCTGAGACAGCAGGCTATTGATCTGGCCCTGTCTATAATCCCGCACCATATCCTCTGCTTGTTAGACATCTGTGGGAATAGAAACTGGGTTTTCCATGCAACTTAGAGAGCTTCTGCCTGTAATGCACCATGGGTGCAAGTTAGACCTCCTGCACCCTCCCTTCGACTTTCAAGAATGTCTTTTAACCGCACAGAGTATCCCAAACACGCTTTATGCGTGTGTCTGGGTGTGCTAGAATTCTGAGAGAATCAAAGTTTCTCTGTTAATAGTTTCAAAACTTATTCAAAAAGTGAATACGACTTGAATATGATATTCGTTCCTTTCCCTTTCCCAAAGCTTTCTTTGATAACAGTTCAACATTATCCGGTCTGTTTTACATCATTCCAAATCCCAGCTAATAGGCCGTCTGTTGTTCCACTCACAGATCCTAATCTCCTCGGTCCAAAGACAAATGACGAAATGGGTTAAACAAGGTCACTTAACTCAATCGCATGCTCTGCGGTCAGAGGAACTACACGAGCGAGCTTAATTAAATGTACAAATAATTAGTTGACCTTAGCTAATAAGCTTTCTCCAAAAATAGCCCATGCCACAAAGACAGCAGCGGAAAAAAAAAGAAGCTGACGCAGTTCTAAGGTCTAACGACGGCGGTGCATTCAGTATTTAAATATTTAACCATAACAGAAGAGTAGAGGATGGATTAGAGTGGATAAATCACAATCTTTGACGTGAAGGTGGTTGTATAAATTTAATTATTTAGTCTTAAGATGAGATGGAATATATAAAATTTCATGGAGTCGTATAAAGCGTGTCCACTGGGACTCATTTAAACGGCTTAATTCCATTACCAGACAGCAGTGATTTCTTGTCTTTAAAATGTTCATTTAATTAGCCAAATAAACCATTTGCAGTTTTGTTAGGCAAAATGGTCTGCTCCATATCGTCCAAATTCCTTGTGTCCATTTTGCACACAGTCAAAACCCATTTGGACGAATCAAATGATATTTACCCGGTCTTCTGTTACAAGCCTTCAAGATTATAGGCTTCGGGGAAAATCAATACAAAGTACCACCCTATCTATCTATCTATCTATCTATCTATCTATCTATCTATCTATAGGGTGTTTCAAAAAAGTTGATATCATTTCACGATAACTTTGCCAATTCTCGTTCAATTGACCTCAAATTTTAACAGCGTGTGTGGAAACAGGTCAAAATTTTATGTTTAACGTTTTTTTGTTTTTATCTTTTTAGGTATAGAAATGCCATTCACTGGAAAAGAAAAGGCATTTTGTGTGTTAGAGTATGCTCGAACAC